>JAQPPZ010009785.1:0-25560 GCA_028583015.1 Wollemia nobilis | reverse complement strand
TAGGGAATATTGTCTATCTTTCTCCTGGGATGTAATTTGATGTGAATGTTGATTCATACATCAAAATCTTGATTAAGAGGATAGATTAATTGGTTGTTATAATTTAATTTATGGAAAAAGTCTCTTGAATTTGTCTTATTACCATTCCAAAAAAATCCTTGCATTTTCACCGCTGGATCTCAAAAGAGATTCCACTGACACGTCACTGGAAGATCATTGTGCTGAAATAAAACTGAACCTATTTATACTCATGCCCTCCAAAATTCGAGAACATCACTCAAAAAGGTGGTGCACTACTTATGGATCAAATTAAATTAAATTGGTACTAACTCATGCATCATACTTCTATATTAATCCCATCATCAAACATGATCCTCATCTCAGGCCTCTCCCACTTGGGTCATCCTCCTATTTTTGTGAGTTTCAGGCTTTAAAAGCATTGTCAAAGATTTTGCAATTGGAGGAGATTTAGGTCTATAAAGGTTTAGAATTTGTGTTGACAATAGTTTTTATTTCTTGCAAGGATTTTTCTTTTTTTAGCTTTTAAGTTGATCCAGTGAATCAAATCCAGTCGGTTAATATAGACCTGTTTGAGCCAAGATTGTAATTTGGGTCATCTGGAAATAGTGTGGAATAGATTTCTCAAGGTTTAAAGTCTTTTGGGTGTTTGTCTTTTGTATTTTGGGGATTAAATATACATGTCTTTCTTTAGATGCAGATATTGACAGTCATAGGCATTCCATGTTCTTTTGGGTTAGCTCCACGAGACAATGAAAGATAAGGTAGATAGATAGAGGGTCTCGGCATCGACGTGAACGATATCTGGTTGGTTGAGGAGGCGAATGATCAGGAGCCCTCCTACTAATGGCACAAGGGGCATCGCCCCAATATTGCAGCAAAGCCTGCAAATGGTCTAGCTCCATAGCCACCTTTTTAGCCTGGTCACAAATCTAAAACCACGGATCATGAAAAACTTCGAGCTTGTCAGCAAACAAAAAATCTTGAGATGGATCGACCTGCTTGAAAAATAATTTTGTTTCTAGATTTCCAAATGTGAAATAGGAGACTGACTTTGAAGATTTGCTACACTTCCCTCAACGGGAGAGAAAACTGAATGGGATCACCCAGAAGGACATGATGCCATGAAAGCTACAGGGACATAAATGGAGCAAAGAAAGAATCCACCCAACTCCAAGCGAGACTGGCTCGTCTACAAGCCTAGAAAATATGCATACAAGACTCTGGTTCTTGACAAAATGGGCATCGGGGCTCATGCACCCCCATATAAGAAAGTCTACGGCCAAGGGGCAAACCCTGACACAATAAGATCCAGGCGAAAAAAGCTTTCTTTGGCTCTAGATAAGACGCCCAAGCTTAATGAAATTTGGTTTTCCACCTAGAAGGTGATGAGAGAAGGTCCCATTTGATATTGAGTTTGGGCACCGTGGGGGCAATTGGCGTAAGCCAGTCATATCCCTGCCTGGATCTATAGTTGAGCAAGGAAGTGATCTTATACCAGGCCCAATCTTTCCATCAGGGTTTTTGGGATCTCACATCTAATTTTTGCCATAAGGAGAAAGGTGTATGGTCCAGAACAACATCATACGTAGCCTTGTCACTCATTCCAAGGAATCCAGTCTTTGTTGTCCCTAAAGTAGAAATCTCCAATAGCGGCAATGCCCCGCTTAAAAGTTTTTTCAACATGGACCCAGGGAAGTTGGCCCAAGTTGAAGAGGGGCCATATTATGGGCCTTTTGGGCTTCAAAAATCAGGGTTTTTGTGAAGCCTTTATGTTTGTGATAAAGGGCGGTTTTAGATTGTCACGAGGGGAACTTGCGGCTCGACGGTTGAGGGGGAGCCCAACCGAGATGAAATGTCTGATAAGAACTTTCCATGCTTCAGGTCCTTTGAGAGCCCGCACAATCCATTTAGCACATAGGGCTAACCCTTGACACTTACAATCCAGCAAACCCATACCCCCTGCTTGTCATGGGAGACAGCAAATATCCCAAGCCACTTTGTGAAATCCCTTTCGCTCAGACCCACTAGACCACAAAAAATACCGAGCAATTTTTCAAGCCGTTTATAACAAGCCTAGGAAGGGACCCAACAAGAAGAGTAATAAACATGCATGGAAGCCAACACTTTCGAGCAAATTTAAAATTTGCCAGCAAGAGACAACTTCTTAGCAATCCAATATTCCAACTTGCTTTCCACTTTGTTGATGACATAAGATCATAATTGGGACGGAGAGCCTTGAAAGGCAAAAGGAATGCCCAGGAATTTGAAGACTTCTTCAGGCTAAATCCAACTCCATTGCACATGCTGAAGCCAGTGGGGAAGAGGCTGCAGGGATTGCCTATAATGGGAGGTTTTTCTCCATTGGATATTAGACCCGAAGGCTTTGCAAAAAATATCAAGACAAGATAAAGCTTCAGAAAGGGATTGCTCATCCTCATTCAGAGTAAGGAAGGAATCATCAGCAAAGTGGTCGTTAATGAGTTGACCAGCATTCCCAAGAAGGGAAATACCCCGAAGCATCCCAAGAGAAGCACGATGAGCCAAAAGATAACCAAAGGCTTATGCTGCTAAAATGAATAGCAAGGGGGCCAAAGGACATCCCTGCCTTACTGACCTATGCAAGCCAATATCGTCAGTTTGAAACTTGTTGAGAGAAAGCACAGTTGATGCATCCTGAAAAAGTCTTTTAATAGAGGAAATAAATTGAGGACCAAAGCCAAGAGCTTCCAGCATGGAAATAATGAAAACCCACTCAATTCGATCATAAGCATTTTTAAAGTCAAGCTTGAGGAAGAGGGCCTATTGACTGGACCTACGAGCCCACTCCATCCCTTCCCAAACAATGAGAACGTTGTCCAAAATATAACGATTTTAGATAAATCTAGTTTGCTCAGACCTCACAATAGAGGGAAGTAAGGGCCTAATCTACAAAGCAAGCACTTTGGCAATGATCTTGTAGCTGACATTAAGCAAATTATTGGCCTCCAATTTGTGATGATTTTTGGATCCCCGAACTTTGGGATAAACTTGATATTGCCCTTATTGATAATAGCACCTAAGGAGCCAGTCTACAGGGCTTCCAAATATACTTTATGCAAGTCAGGACCAACAAACTCCCAGCAAATTTTGTAAAATTCATAGGGGAAGCCATCAAGCCCTGGGGCCTTAGTGTCTGCCATTTGAAACAAGGCATCCGCAAGATCTTGCTTTGATAAGGGCCATTCACAATCATTCTGTTGCGTTGGGGAGAGGCAAGTTGGGATAACCTCTTTGCAACATTGAAGGGCTAATTCTCTTTCAAGGGTGTACGATTGAGCAACAAAAACCTAAGAATAATGTCGTGTAAATTTAGTTGCTATTTCATAAAAAGAGGTAGTGCGAACCCCATTAACCAATAAAGTTTTGAATTGAGTGGAGTGATGCGGAGGTCGGAGCCTCTGGAAAAACTCTTTAGAAACACGGTCACCCACTTTGAGCCAATGCAGCCTGGCTTTAATCTGAGCCCCTCTGGCCTCATACACTTCAACCACTTTGAGCTCATGTCGGAGCTGAGCGACATGGGCTTGAATAGCGGAGTCAAATGGGGAGGTCTCAAGTTGGAAGGAGGCATGTGCAAGCTCATTACGCAGAGCAGTATTAGAGCGACGACACAACTGTATCACCTTCTTCCCCAGGCTTTTGAGTAGAGCAATGGTACAAAAAATGACATCATTCCACCACTCAATCCATCCTGAATCTCCATTGGGTCTAGGTATAATGTTCCAGATCCTTTGAATGTGACAAACAATGGTATCATGTTGCAAGAAATAAGTGTTAAGAAAAAACTGAGCATGAGTGGGCCATTGATGGGTGGAGGAAACATGAACAGAGAACATTATGGGGGAATGATCGGACGAGATCATATTAGGAATGGTTTCAACAAAAGGGACTGAAGGGAGCCAACGAGAAAAAAAAACTTGCGCTAGTCTAACAACATAGCCCTGTCCAACCTTTTTAAAACTCTTGCAGGGCCTGACTAAAAATTAGACCACATGAACCACAAATGCTCGAGAAACTGACCCGTAGATAAACAAACATTGGGATCGAAGACCCTCAGTTTATTTTTCATAAAATACCATGTATGTTGCTCTTTTGAGACCCACCTATTGGGGATCTGGCCCATTTTATCATAAGGCTTCTCGACCATATTGAAATCACCACACATCAGCCAGACCACGATAGGTAAGGATAAAGCACACCATCTGCACAGGGCACATCTATCTTGGACTTCATTAGAGGCATAAATATTAATAATCCCGAAGGAAAGACCGCCAACTTCGAGCAAAATCCAAACCACGTGGTGAGAGGGGTCAAAACCCCATGTGACAAAATTGTTCACTCACCTATTATTAATCAAACTGACAGGGCCTCCATTGTCGTGATTGTGGTTGGTAGTATACATTTGAATGCCAGGCCATAACATAGAACAAGCAGATTGCAAATTGAAACCTACCACTTTGACTTCTTGTAAACACACTAATACGACCATAGAGACTAGAACAGGTAGAAAATTTATCCCGAACCATGTTACGATGAACAGGGTCCGTCAACCCACATACATTCCAAGAGAGAAACAACATTAAAAAGAGTCGAGTTGCATACCCCCACTGGCCTCAATCACATTATCCGTCAACAGGTGATAGGGGTTATTCCTGAAGGTGTCCATGGTGGCAGAGAAGAAAGAAGTTTGTCGTCGCTTGTCCAAATGAGCTAGTCGCTCACCTCGTAGGGGGCTATGGGATTGCCATCCTAAGTTCTAAGAGAAACTTCCTTCAGCCCCTGCCTCGTCTGGAGAACCCAAGGGCACAGTGGACCGAATCCCTTCATAGTGGTCTACAAACTCGACGGCCAAAGGAGGAGAGTGTATAGGGGTCAACTCCATAACCGGTGGTTGCATGGGAGGCTTAGGCGCTAGGGCCTGAGCATACATGGCCACTGTGTGCCCTGCCTGAGTGGCCTTGCCACCTTTCCCTTTCTTGCACAAAATCTCAGTCCACTAGCCATCTTTTGATGGAGGGTGCAGGGTAGTGGGAGATAATACAACACCAACTGTCAAGGCAGATGTATTGACCTTAAATTTTTTAGCCATCAAGGGGCAATCCTTAATGCAGTGGGAGGTTGAATGGCAGTGGTAACAGATATTAGGGAGGTTGATATACACCACCAGCTGATGAATACGGGTAGAACCAACATGAATGTCAATATATTACTTCAGGGTTTTAGCTAGGTCAAACTTGATACACATTCTCCTACTAGGGTGGACCGACATGAACCGAGAGGGTTCATCACAGATAAATTCACCAAGGGTGGACACCAAATTTTTTAAAAAGGGCCAACATGCAGTGGGGAGGTCCGAGAGTTCTACCCAAATAGGTACGACCATGGAAACATAATTAGAAACCGTGAAATCCCAGCTCCACGACTGAAATATGAGCAATGAACTATTAATGTAACTAAGACCCTTATTGAGGACCTTCTGGGCTTTTTCGGGACTACCAAAATGGAAATGAAAAAAACCTTTAGAGATATTTTGGACATGGTCAACTTGAATCCCATACAGACGCCAATACTACTCAATCCAATTTCTAAGGACATGCTCAGGGGGAATCCGACCCAAAAAATACCCTATAAGAGTATTTTTTTCAAACCAAGAACATGCCTGATTGAATTCATGCAGAGGAATCACAAAATCAGGTTCAAATTTACCTCGTGGTACACCTTGGGAACAAATTTCCTGGGTCGTTTGTTCACCTCCGGAGCCATTCCTCTTGCCACCAGCTTCAGATGAAGCCGAGGGAGGAGAAGCCGACATAATAACACCCACAAAGCAAGCACATCACGAAGGCCGACACAAGCTCCCAAAGAATGAACGAAAACTTCTAGAAATCCTAGGACAACATGCAGAAAGCTCCCTACCTTTCCATTACATCATCAAATGGTATTTGAAAAACGATTAGATATTTTAATATAAGATGTCTTTCAATAAACAATTTTAATATATATATTGAACCTTAGAATATTTTAATGAATGCAGTGTCTTTGTAGGACTAGATAGAATAATTTTTTTTTTAGTAAAGATAGAATATTTTAATATAAGATGTCTTTCAGTAAACAGTTTTAATATATGTATTGAACCTTAGAATATTTTAATATAAGATGTCTTTTAATAAATAGATTTAATATATGTATTGAAACTTTTAAAATGTAATTGTATTGAGATTTTTTTTTTAAATAAGTTATGTGTGGTTTTTATTTGGAGCTATTTTTATTACAAAAATAAAACATTATATTGCTCTCGTTACATTTTTAACAAGTTAATTAAAGCCCATCCAACTCTGACTTTTTATTAAAGATATTTTTCATTTGTCTTTCTATCAAGTATATTCTCCATCTTCCTCAAAATGCTAAGTTTACATAATCAATTTCTTTTATATTATATATCTTTAAGAAGTTAATTAAATCATACCAACTTTGCATTTTTATTAAAGATATTCTTCATTTGTATTTCTATCAACTATATTCTCCATCTTCCTCAAAATGTTAAGTTTGCATAATCAACTTCTTTTATATCATATGTCTTACCATACTTAAATTATGTCAAAATGAAATTCAACACCGCAAATGGTTAAAAGTATTTGGTGTCCAACTTCTATATCTATAAATATCTTGTCTATAACAACCTCACAATTTCTTAATACTTTTTTTAGGGTTTATTCATTCCCCTAATATTTCAAAATATTATTTTTATTGTTATTTTTTGTTTTTATTTGTGGGTTTAGCTCCACTTCTTGTTAGCACATGTGATATTTGCTTTTATTTTCATGTATCAATATTCCTTTAAGTTTCTTTTTCTATGTGTTTTTGTTTTTTGGATCTTCCTCTCTTTTTCCATTTCCATCAATGCTTTCATCTTCATCAATCTCTTCAATCTTCTCACACTACTCATAGTAAGACTTATCATCTTTAGGCTTGCCTTGTTCTAAAGATTTTGAAGTGCAAGGAATAATCTCAAAAGCACATTTTTTATGTTGCCCTAGAAACCTTAAAGTGTAAGGATGTTCTTATGTAGCAATTACCTTCTTATTTTACCCTAAAAAACCTAAATTGCTATGGGTTTCCTCCATCCTCATTTTTTTAGTATGCTACTCTTGAAACCTTAAAGTGCAAGGGATAACATCTTCATCCCTTTCACTTTTATTATCTGGAGAGGATTTTATACTATTTGAGAAAAAGGAAGATGATTTACTTGGAATAAACTTGACCTCTTTTGTCATCTTTGTTTTAGGATTTCTCTCTGAATCTTCTTTTGCACCTTTAATTCCTTTTGAACTTGTCAAATGATATTGTAGATAGGTTTTTTTGCCTCTTATTTCAGAGTGGAATATCCTTGATCTGATCTAGCTTTTGTTACTATATGATTTTCTTACTTCGTCTTGGAGTTTATCTCATCACTAGATTTTTTTCTTTTCCTTCATAGTTTTTACTTTGCAAACTCTTGCCATGTATCCAATCTCATAATAATTGTGGCAACAAAATACGATATTTTCATATTCTACTTGGTGATATCATTCTCTTGATTTAGATTTAATCTTAATGGATTGTGGAAAAGGTTTTGATATATCCATAGCAACACATATTCGACTATATATAACATGCTTTTGCTTCCTAGTAGTTAGTCCTTCCTTCATGAATTCCCCTAGGGTATTTTCAATATTCTTCAAAAAAATCTGCGTGTTGTGGTCTACCGGCAAGGATGCCACTTGCATTATGGGTGATGTGACCCGAGTTCAACCCCCACTACGGATATGTATATGTATAAGAAGTATTTACTCAATAAAATATTCTTCAAAACATCCCTATTTATAAGTTGATATGAAAGACCAAAAAGCCTAACCCATTCTAGAAGCTTCTTAATAGTTTTTGTCTCAACAAAAAAAATTCAGTCCATGGTCTCAAATAAAGTGCATCTCTTCCCCTAAACCATGGGCTACCTGTTGTGGTTCATCCACAACACACCCCAGAAGTGGGGACCCACCTTTGTTTTTGCAAGTTTTAGGGAAGATCTCAAAGACCCGGATGCTAAAAATGAAGAAAAGAAGAAAAATGCCTAAGTGTTGAAAGGGTCGCGAAATCGCGACCTGTCTCTCCATCGCTACGAGTTGTCGAGAGGAAGCACAAGGTTGAAAGTGGTAGCGAATCGCTACCACTTCGTGAAGCGGAGGCTCGAAGGAAAAGTGGTAGCGAATCGCTACCACTTCGTGAAGCAAAGGCTCGAGACCATAGTGGTAGCGATATCGCTACCACTTCATCGAAGGAAGGCTCGAGAACCAAAGTGGTAGCGATATCGCTACCACTTCATCGAAGGAAGGCTCGGAACCAAAGTGGTAGCGATATCGCTACCACTTTTTGAAAGGAAGGCTCGGAACCAAAGTGGTAGCGATATCGCTACCACTTTTTGAAAAGAAGGCAAAGCAAAGTCGGTAGCGATATCGCTACAATGAGCTACTACGGGCGTATGGACCAAGAACATGTCGCGATATCGTGACATGTCATGATTTCGTGACATGTCGCGTTATCGCGGCTAGGAAACGGAAGAGGCCGAATGCAAATTCTGTCGAGATTTCCATGGGAAAGCGTTACGAAAGGTGCAGGAGACGTAGGACACGTGGCAAAAATGATAGAACCAGAGTAACGTTTCATAACAATGATTCATGGTCGCAGAGATCGAGCGTTACGATTGCATGCAAGGGTTAGAATACCAAAAGGCGGGAATTGAAGCGAAGGGTCTCGGGAGTCGAAACGAAGCGTCATGGAACAGTCGAGAACGTGTGACAGAAAGGTTAAATAGAAGAAATGTAGATGGATACTGAGGGCTGGAGACTGTAACAAAAAAGCATTACTTATTGAAATAAAGGATTTTTCTTTGGTAACACGACTTTTGTGTGTAAAATCAAAAGGAGATCGAAGCCAAAACTATTGTTTTACTGTCAATATTTTCGTTGCATCATTTTGTCTTGTATCTATTTCGTTTACGCCATGGGATGGGTTACGATAGGTGAATGGTAGAATGATGCAGTTATATTCGTTTCCTTAGAGTCTTGCATCTGATCTGATTAGATTGTGTGTTAGTACAGATCTGATCGGTTGGGTTGTTTTGGGGACTTCATCTCTTAACTTGGGATTTTGCAAGGAGGAGATCGTGAACCATTTTAATATCCTTCATTATTTTCCAGCTGATTCAAAATAACAGTTTCTGTTTTATTCCTTGATATGCTTAATTTCATGTCAGAGACTAACACTGAAATAACATAACTATTGAATAGAGATAAAACGAACAGGTTAACCTTAGAATAAATTGTGAATATTAGAACATCAAAAGGAGTTTTGTTTATTTTTGATTAATCAAACAAGTCAAGATTATAAAGTTCATTGAGAATCAACAAAGGCCCCTTGTTAACAGCTATCTGCAGGATTTTGAGTTATTCTGGGATATATCAGTTGTATGTATTAAAATTAAAATTCATTTTTATATACGTAAAAGCTGTTTCACAAAGAAGCTTGGAGAAATAATAAAAGGAAGGAAAATAAAATAAATTATTTCTTTGCAAGAAAGAGTCTTTTGTTCGAGACTCTAAGTTGCGTGTTATTATTTGTAATATGACAAATTAACACTCAACATTTTGGCGCTAGAAGGAGGGCCTTCTGTATTGCTTTGCAATTTTGATTTGTTCTAACAATTAACGTGGGTAGTTTTGTTTCCACCTATTGTGCTTGCAGGTGTAACATCCAGACATTTTATCTGGCAGCAGATTTGATACTTAAGTGTGTATTTCAGGAGATATCTAGTTTTGTGTCAATGCTGTAATTTAGTTTCTTGATGTGCAGATTTGATATGTTAGTATGTATTCATTTTTTATTTCAGGTTTTTCTTGTATTAATGTTGGGTTTTTTTTGCGTTTGTGTGCAGGTTGGACATTTAGGCGGTGGTGTTCCTTTGATTTCCTTTTCATTGCCTTTAAAAAAAAAAAAAAAAGGGGGAATAAAAGCTTGATGTTGAACGCATGCCTAAGATTGGGAGAATATGAAACATTGGAATCATGTTGTATAAGCTCCACATGTAATACAAACAGTTAATTTAGATCATTTGAAGCTTGTGATGCATGAAAAAGTCAGTTTTGCATGACAAATCATCTCATTTGCAATTCAAGAAATAATGCATTCATGTTCCATCTCACTTTTCATACATTTCACCGTAGTGGCATATGCATCTTAGGTGCAATTCATTTGAGTATGTTGAATCCTCTTAGGGTTATGTTATAACATAAATTTAAGTAAATCCTAAGGTTGGAAACTGAGTCTTGAAGTATCTAGGACCAAGCACGTTTCATACATTAAAAGGGATCTTGAGCAAAATGATCAAAACCTAACTTGGAGGAAAAGGTTGGGCGAAAATGGTTTTCATGTCTATCCTATTATGCAACATGATCCTAAAAATAGTGGTTTTGACCACTTCCATAGAGCTTAAAGCCTAAAATCAGAGTAGTAAGGATAGGGTTAAATTCTCATCTCGGTTGGTTGAGAATCTAATTCCCCAAAGCTTTGATTGGACCCACATGGAGTAGTAAGGATAGGGCATAAATTCTCATCTCGGTTGGTTGAGAATCTGATTCCCCAAAGCTCTTATGTTTCATTTCGTATTAAGTCTTAGATTGTAAGGATCGTACTATTTGTCCTCTGCAAAGGATGGGTAGTCATCCCCAAGGTCTAAGTAACAAGATTAATATTTTCCATTTACATTTAAAATCTTGGGTTGTAAGGATCGTACTATTTGTCCCTAACCAGGATGGGTAGTCATCCCCAAGGTCCAAGAAGTAAAATAAATAAATTTTTCCCATCTCATCCTTATATTGGATTGTAAGGATCGTACTACTTGTCCTCTGCAAGGGATGGGTAGTCATCCCCAAGGTCCAAAGAAATGAAGATAAGTTTTGGATTATGGGGTTAGATAGGCCCATGCATGGCATCATGTCTTGCCTAAAAAATAAGACCACTGATTGTCTAGAGGGTTAGACTAGCATGACCATTTCTTCCATAATTGGTTTAGTTATTTTGCTCAAAGTGAGGTAAAGAATTCTAAATCAGAATAGTAAGGATAGGGTTAAACTCTCATCTCGGTTGGTTGGGAGTCTGATTCCCCAAAGTTCTGATTTCACATCCACTTGCACATGGGTTCAAGATAGTAGGGACTCATAACCAACTTTGGGATATAATGAACCGTTCACTAGTGGATCCTAAGAGGGTTTGGCGAGTCTTGAATGTTTGCACATAATACTACAAGAGTGACTATGCATTTTCTCATGGCATATTCAGTAGGATACACAAATCATTCACAATTTCGCATATGCATTCATGCAAAACCGATGATGGAATGTGGATCAAATTCAAATGATAAGGAAAGGAATTCATTGCACACATCGAGCTAGTACTTGATGATTCTGATAATTCATGTACTTCTGATTTTGGGCATTAGTTATATTGATTATGGGCTAACCCATGTTTTCAAATTTGTGATTTGTGTTAGGTTGGGTTCTTACTAAAATGCTCAAGAGCATTTGACAGCAGAGTCGCCATTTGTTGTGGTTCATCCACAACACACCCCAGAAGTGGGGACCCACCTTTGTTTTTGCAAGTTTTAGGGAAGATCTCAAAGACCCGGATGCTAAAAATGAAGAAAAGAAGAAAAATGCCTAAGTGTTGAAAGGGTCACGAAATCGTGACATGTCGCGATATCGTGACATGTCGTGAAATCGTGACCTGTCTCTCCATCGCTACGAGTTGTCGAGAGGAAGCACAAGGTTGAAAGTGGTAGCGAATCGCTACCACTTCGTGAAGCGGAGGCTCGAAGGAAAAGTGGTAGCGAATCGCTACCACTTCGTGAAGCAAAGGCTCGAGACCAAAGTGGTAGCGATATCGCTACCACTTCATCGAAGGAAGGCTCGAAACCAAAGTGGTAGCGATATCGCTACCACTTTTTGAAAGGAAGGCTCGGAACCAAAGTGGTAGCGATATCGCTACCACTTTTTGAAAAGAAGGCAAAGCAAAGTCGGTAGCGATATCGCTACAACGAGCTACTACGGGCGTACGGACCAAGAACATGTCACGATATCGTGACATGTCACGATTTCGTGACATGTCGCGTTATCGCGGCTAGGAAACGGAAGAGGCCGAATGCAAATTCTATCGAGATTTCCATGGGAAAGCGTTACGAAAGGTGCAGGAGACGTAGGACACATGGCAGAAATGACAGAACCAGAGTAACGTTTCATAACAACAGTTACTGGCCGCAGAGATCGAGCGTTACGATTGCATGCAAGGGTTAGAATACCAAAAGGCGGGAATTGAAGCGAAGGGTCCCGGGAGTCGAAACGAAGCGTCATGGAGCAGCCGAGAACGCGCGACAGAAAGGTTAAATAGCAGAAATGTAGATGGATACAGGGGCTGGAGACTGTAACAAAAAGCATTACTTATTGAAATAAAGGATTTTTCTTTGGTAACACGACTTTTGTGTGTAAAATCAAAAGGAGATCGAAGCCAAAACTATTGTTTTACTGTCAATCTTTCCGTTGCATCATTTTGTCTTGTATCTATTTCGTTTACGCCATGGGATGGGTTACGATAGGTGAATGGTAGAATGATGCAATTATATTCGTTTCCTTAGAGTCTTGCATCTGATCTGATTAGATTGTGTGTTAGTACAGATCTGATCGGTTGGGTTGTTTTGGGGACTTCATCTCTTAACTTGGGATTTTGCAGGGAGGAGATCGTGAACCATTTTAATATCCTTCATTATTTTCCAGCTGATTCAAAAATAACAGTTTCTGTTTTATTCCTTGATATGCTTAATTTCATGTCAGAGACTAACACTGAAATAACAGAACTATTGAATAGAGATAAAACGAACAGGTTAACCTTAGAATAAATTGTGAATATTAGAACATCAAAAGGAGTTTTGTTTATTTTTGATTAATCAAACAAGTCAAGATTATAAAGTTCATTGAGAATCAACAAAGGCCCCTTGTTAACAGCTATCTGCAGGATTTTGAGTTATTCTGGGATATATCAGTTGTATGTATTAAAATTAAAATTCATTTTTATATACGTAAAAGTTGTTTCACAAAGAAGCTTGGAGAAATAATAAAAGGAAGGAAAATAAAATAAATTATTTCTTTGCAAGAAAGAGTCTTTTGTTCGAGACTCTAAGTTGCGTGTTATTATTTGTAATATGACAAATTAACACTCAACACTACCAACCATTATTTTATCCCTAATTTCTTAACTAAAAAAGATGATGAGGAAAAAAAATAGGAAGAAAAGTCACAAAGTAATTTGAATTTAATCCCCACTTCCACTTGATCCAATTTTGAATCTCCAAAAACCTTGACCATGATCTATGGAACTTACATATTAACCCTCTACTTTTAAGAACCATTATATCATGCTCAATCATCTCATCCTTGATACTTACTTTTGGTGTAACATTTGCTACTTAGGTCAAACTTGTCATGTATTCACTCTGTTGTTTATATCCAGCTAGGGTATCCTAACTTCCCATCAAGGCTTTCAAATATGACTTTCCTTCCGTACTAGCTAATGAGGCTCGTTCTTGGTTTGCACTCCCTCTTGGCTCGCAATAGCCCTTGTCTCTTTTTTTTCTTGGTGTTCCTTCACTTCAACATTTTTCTAGAAATAATATTTCACGCATTTTTGGTAAGGGTTTGAAGCATTGATGCACTCTAGATGAACTTGTCGATCTTTCTCCATGACAAAATCTCAGCTTGCACTCCCTCTTAGCTTGCACTTCCTCTTGGCTTGCACTCCCTCTTGGCTTGCACTTCCTCCTAGCTTGCACTTCCTCCTGCCTTGCACTCCCTTTATGCTTAGTAAAAAATGAGTTTACACGGGTTTTTATGAGAGGTCCCAATCCCCTCTTACCAAGGTTTACACTTGGGTATCTTAGATGAAAACCCAAGGACTTACCACTACAGTATCCCTCATGGGTCTAATTGTATTGAGCAATTTAATAAATAATTTATTTTTATTATTCTTATATAAATTACATATACCTTATTTTCCTATTTTATAGGGTGTTATCCACATTCATATTTTAGGTTTAAGATAGACTCAAGCAAATATTTAATTATCCTATGAACATCTTTACCTTTCACTATAACTATAATTCTAACTCTACTTCTATGTAAACTTTGTGTTAATATTTTTTTTTTACAAAAAATAATTTATATTACGAAATTTAAATAGAAGAGATATATCACCATCCTTTCCACGTACACAGGCTTTTGATCCATAATTTAGCAGATAATGTAGTGTTATGTTCTCTATCAAATAATGTGCTATAGTAACCCATGTGTAATAGGAAAAACCTAAGATAGTGAATTACAAATCTAAATATAATTAATGCTACTACCATCAAGAGATAAGATAGAAAAAAGTTGTGTTGGTCCAAGTTGCCCACCATCTAGGGGGATAGCCATAACAAGTGAGGTTACCTTTGTCTAGATCCCAGGTAGCCATCGTATTTGTAATTTTATTTTGTTCTCTAGGGATGTGATTGTATTCCATAGACAAAGAGCTTGCATGTACCATCTAAATATTCTCTATGGTTCTCCTTAGTCTTCAGTCTAGCTTCCAATTCTCCCTTAGATTCTTCATATGGTTGATAATTACTTGAGTCAAATTCTATCTAGACCTTCTTCTATCCTACCTTATCTGCCTATTGGAGCCCTCTAAGGATGCCACAACCCTCTGCTATATTGTTGGAAAGAATACCAAGATTTTATACAAAGATGAAAATCGGGGTCCCGTTCGATTGTCTTTCTATCCCTCCCACACTAGCTCTTCTTGGATTCCCTCATGATGCTCCATCCATGTTGACTTTTTACCAATCCTCTAGGGGAGGTTGCCACTTTACCTTTTTGACTACTTTTAGGTGCCTTATGGTTGCCATTGGTTGATTATCAGACTTAGGAATAATTTTTAGTCACTCATGATCTATTCTAATTGTTGGTGGGGTTCTTGGGGATACTTCAATGTATGTTGGACTGTCTCTACTATATTGGTTATGATATTTTTCCAAATATATTGGATGTCCATAGACTCTTGTTTAAATATGCAATTGTTCCTTTCCTTCCATATGTTCCAAAGTAGAAGAGTAGTTCCTATCCAAACTATCTATCTAGCATATTGGTCTACACCATCCTATGTAGTCCATTCCCTCCACATATGCTCTAGGGTGTTAAAGCCAAATTAATTAATACCAAGTAAGATAGCCATCATCTTCAATAGCTTTGAGGCTACATGACACTCGATAAATAAGTGGCACAATGTTTCGAGGTTCTCCCCACACATCCCACACCTGAAAGGACCATAGTAACCTCTTTTCATAGGTTGTTCCCTTGTTAGTACCCTTTTATGCAAAAGAATCCCAATGAAGAATCTCACCTTATGCCATAACTTGTGTGCCCATATTTGTTTGAATAAGTATTGAAGTGAGTTAGAAGTACTTTGGCATAGAACTGCATATCCACTTGCTACTATATACTCCTTTTGAATCGTGTTGCCCCATTCAAGGGATTCCTTTGCTTAAGACCAAGAAAGTGATCTCATTTGTAGAGTTCATTGGATATCGATATTTTACCTCTCTAGAATTTGAATTGACCATTTGGCTATGGGGACCCAATTTCTCCCAACTTCTAAATTTTTAATCTGGTACCTACATTATTTTGCTACTTTTATCCAATTTGCTTTGTGTAGCTACTCCATGAAAGGTCTCACTCTTGAAACTAAGCCACCAAAGGTTGGTGTCCACCTTAATATTCTATCCAAAAATTTGCATGTTGACCATTATGAATTATCCAAAAGAGCTCCTTCTTTATTAGCTCCTCTCTTGTCCTCAAAATTGCTAAGATAAGGGATCCTCTGCTAGGGAGTTAGTGGTAAATAATATGTCAAAATTCTATTTTTTTCATATTTAGGATTTTAGCTCTCTGATTTTGGGCCCATAGCGCATTGGGATTGTTCAACATCCTCCAATAAAACTTAGTTTCTAGTGCCTTGTTCTTGACCACCAATCTACATCCTAGTCCCCCTTCATGTTTGTGAAGGCATAAAGTTTCCCAATACACCAATGCCCATTTTCTTTACTTCTTAGTGTACCTTTAGAGGAAATGATGATTTATTTGATCCATCTCTCTCAATATTACCTTGGGAATGTCTAAAATTATGGAGACATAAACATGTATAGATTGAAAGACTGATTTAACCAGGGTTGTTCTTCTCCTTGATGATAACCATCAACTAGTCCATTTTTCCATTTTCCTTTTTAATTTATCTAGCTAGGCCTAATCCTCCTTTTATTTTTATGTTTTAAGAGGAATGCCTAAGTAGGTGATGGGGTGGAAGGTCTTCTAGTATCATAGTTTGTCAAGAACCATGATCTCCTATCTCGGTGAGCAATGGAAGAAAATGACTTTGGATTTTTCCTCATTGACTTGTTGTCCCATGGATTTTGAGAAACAACTTATAATATGTTTGATTCTCGAGGTTTCCTTCACTATTTATTTCCCTAATACAATAAATTCATAAACAAACTAGAGGTGAGTGATTGGTCTGGCTCCATTTACCATAGAAAATCTTGTTAATGTTTGATTTTCCCTACATTTGGTCATTATCCTTCCTAGGCATTTAACTAGAATGATGAATAAATATGGGGAGAGGGGATCTCCCAACCTAATACCTCTAGATGTAGTGAATAATTGTGAAGGGCAATCATTGGTTAGAAATGAATAGGACATTGATGAAATACATTCCTTGATTCAATCTGTCCATTCCTATGAGAAGCCAAATTGATCCATTACTTTGAAGAGGAAAGCCCAATCCACCCTATCATATGCTTTGGATAAGTCTAATATAATGAACATGGATGGGGATTTCTATGCTTCCATGGAGTGAATAGCCTCTTGAGCCAAAACTATCTCATCCACTGTTTATATGCCTTCCAAAAAACCACCTCAATTTAGAGAGAATCTTATGCAGAAGTAATTTGATCCTCCTTGCCATTACCTTGCTAATTATTTTGAGCAAGATATTGCATAAAATTATTGGTCTAAACCTAGTAATGTGCTTTGCATCTCATGCCTTTGGTATTGATGTTATATATGTTTTGTTGATTTCCTTCAGCACATTGTTAGATTTCCTAGCTTCCTCAACCACATCCAAAAGGCCCTCATGAAGAACATGTGCTTATATTGAGAGGGGGGGTGAACAGTATACAATAATTTTTTTTGCTTTTTAATCCAAATAATAACATCAACATTATTAAAGCAGTAAACATCACATAAAGAATCACACACATGAGAGACATGATTTTTACGTGGTTCACCCAATGATGGCTACCTCCACGAAGAAAATATTTCTTATAAAATTTTCTCAAATAAATTCTCTTGGGAATCCTTTCCTTTTTTTTTTTTTTTTTTTTTTCCTTTCCCTACAATGTTTATGGACCTCTGTCCAAAGGAGATACTAATCCCCTAAATCAAGTTCATGGATCTCTATCCATAGGAGAACTCCTTCTCCTTTTCTCTCTGGATGGTGATCCTCTAGAAGACTACTACCTCCACTACACTGGCTTATGGATCTCTCTCCACTGAATACTCTTGTCCCCACTCAGAAGACCTATCCTCACTACCCTAGCTAATGGATCTCTATCCACTGGAGACTATTATCCTCTCTACTCTATCACCTCCAAAGATCTATCTCAAATATACTCAATAAGTCCACATAGAACTTGCTCAAATCTGCTCAACAAGTCCACATAGAACTTGCTCAAATTTGCTCAACAAGTCCACACAGAACTTGCTCAAATCTTCTCAACAAGTCCACACAAAACTTGCTCAAATCTGCTCAACAAGTCCACACAAAACTTGCTCAAATATTCTCAACAAGTCCACACAGAACTTGCTCAAATTTGCTCAACAAGTCCACACAAAACTTGCTCAAATCTGCTCAACAAGTCCACATAGAACTTGTCCAATCTCATAGAAACATAAAGAGAATTGTTAGAGACTCAATATGTTCTACACTTATCACAATGCTCAATTACTTTCTCAACTCAATTCAGAATATAGAATAGTTTGTTTTATGGAACTTGAACAATCACTTCACACATCCACTTGACTAGGCTCAATCAACTCTACTCAACCAATCACTCAATGAAACAACCCTTTCTCACAAACCCTAGTCCAAGCATATGAACACTCAACTCAAAATATTTCCAACAATGCTCAACAACAAATCTCACATAACAATGATACTCATGTTCTTTTCAAACCCTAGTTCAAGTTCTTTGCTCAACAACTCACTTCAACAACAATGCTTATAAAATAATCTTCACATAGCAATGATACTCAAACCCTCACTCAAGTTTTTCACACAATCAATGGCTTCAACAACAATGCTTATAAAACAAGGTTTTAACAACAACTCTTTATTCCAGAAAACCTTGAAGCATTAACTCAACACACTCAATAGGAAACCCTAATCAAGTCCTTTTCACTCCAAACTTATTTTCTAGAAAACCAATCAATCAACTCAACTATGGAAGAATGTGCTCATACCTTTTTATTGATGATGAAGGGATCTCATAAATCTGCCACAACCACAAACACTTCTATGCCAAACTCAAAGAGGTTAGAAGATAAATATTTCTCACAATATAATGTAAATACTCAATTACACCTTATCACTCCACCTTTCAAAAACAACCATCAACATACATAAAATATTTATCCAATAACACCTTATAAACTCCCAACTAAAAATAAATTCAACATCCACCAAAATAACTCAAAACCTCTTTAATCAAATTTAATGGCAAAAAGAACTTTGGCAAAAATCAAATCCACTTTCCTTATAACTCCAATAACATAAATCACTTCTCAATAAAACAATCTTTCATAAACCCTTTTAACTCCAAATAACACAAATCAATTATGAATAAAATAACCTTTCATAAACCCTTATTACTCCAAATAACACAAATCAATTATCAATAAAATAATCCTTCATAAACCCTTATAACTCCAAATAACCCCTTAGAAAACTTTAGGTAATATAAAATTTTAATCAAAAATTACCTTTGCCACTAGTGGGATTCGAACCCACAATCTCTGCCTCCGTGAGTGCTCTAGCCACGGATTTGACCACCGCGTGCACTAGATGCATGTTTGAAACACCACGAGCACCTCATGCTCTTTCTTCCACACTTGGCGCTCAAAAACTAGTGCGTGCCAAAAGCTTTCCCCTTGGCGCTCAAGATGAACACGCCAATTAACATCCATGCGAATCGATCGTGGACTCTTCCACTCCCAATGCTCTCACGAAACATGCTGTACCAATGGACCACCGTGTCCAATGGGGGTCAGACCTTCTCCTCACCCTTTTCATCCTCTCCCTGGTGCTAATAAGACAACACAACTCTTTGTCTTCTTCCTTCAATGATTGCATGAATTTCTTTTAGCTTGGTCGCATGAAAATTAATTCGAAGAGGGATAACTTTTGAATGCCTCTTGGCATATTATTTATACATGAATTCACCTTATGGCTTAGACATCGGCGCTCCATTTAATTTGATGACATCGATGCATTTTAAAACCTTTTATAATTTATAAATTATTTAAATTCTAATAGAATTTAAATTTTATAAATTATATTTATAAACCTTTGACTTTAATAAAATTA
The DNA here is from genome assembly GCA_028583015.1 of Wollemia nobilis. Classification (NCBI taxonomy): domain Eukaryota; kingdom Viridiplantae; phylum Streptophyta; class Pinopsida; order Araucariales; family Araucariaceae; genus Wollemia; species Wollemia nobilis. Next base: position 5,688 of record JAQPPZ010009785.1, on the reverse strand, counting down.
AAGTCTTCCTTGGGATAAAATTTAAACCTTCAAATTGTACTCCACTGATTTGATTATTCTGCCATCATGGTTTTAATAAGAACCTTAATTCTGCCATCAGGATGTTTAACAAAAACCCTTGTAGAATAATATTTTAATAACCTTTTTCTTCAACTCTTCGCATTGCTCCTGGTGTTAATGATGGTGTACTCCATGGTATTAATGACGACTTCATGTGTTCACTTTGGCATCAATGACAACTTCTCACTTTGACATCAATGACAACTGAATGAGCTCAAAATGTCCAACAATCTCCCCCTTTGTCATTGATGGCAACCCAATTTCCTTTTACCGAAAACTTGACCTTTCTTTTGTTCTGCTCCCCTTGGGACATTGCTCCCCCTGGCTCAATGCTCTCTCCTCTTTTCTCAAATACCAAATCTCTCCCCCTTACTCAAATATCTCCCCCTTTGACATCAATGGCAAAGGGTCACCTTTGGGGCTCGAGGCTAAGAATGAGCCTCTTAGCTTAGCCCCTCCCCCACCTCCTCTTGAGGTGGTTAATTCTGGGGTGGGAGTATTTCTACTCCTAGAAAGCACTGTTCTTTACCTTTATCCTCTTTCCTTCTTATCTGATCCTTCTGATTCCTCTGACTATTTCTTTCCATGTCCATGTTCCTGTCCATGTCTACATTCCTATTCTTGTTCCTATTCCTGTTCATATCCATGTTCTTGTTCCTATTCATATCCATGTTCTTGTTCCTGTTCATGTTCCTGTTCATGTTCCTATTCTTGTTCATGCTTGTTTCTGGAATGTCTGCTCTACACCACTTTGTTGTGTGACCATCATTATTGCACTTATAACACTTAATGTTATTATTCCTTGGAGGTGCAAATATCTTAGGATTTCTCCTAGTGAAGCCATATCCTCTTCTGTCATGAACCCTGCAATTCATTGCCTTGTGACCAAACCGATTACATGAGTAGCAATACCCATGGAAAAGTTATTTGTTCCCATATTCTTATCTTTCATGTGTCCTACACTGTGAAGCCATGTGCCCAAACTTGTGACATGAAAAACATCTTCCATTGAAGTTTCCTTGTCTTGACCTCATTGGTCTCTTAGTCTCTCTTGACCTATTCTGATTGTTGTTCCATCTGTATCTTCTTTGTGCATTGTTCTTATTTTTGTTGAACTCTCTATTGTCCAACTCATCCTCAGATGTCTCACTTTCTTTTACACTATATTCTTCTGAAGTATCTTCATCTGAAGTTTCTTCTCCCCCAAAACTTGAGGTTGACTCTCCTTCCCATTTCTTTTGAACCTATTCAAATCCAAGACCTATTTTGCTTGATGTAGGCTTTTGTATCTTGATGAACTTATCCAAGTTCTTTGAGTTATTTTTGAACCCTTTCAGCTTGACCTTGGAGTCTTCTAAATCTTCTCTTAGTAGTGCCACTTCTTGTGTTAACTTCTCACATTCTAAGATCTTTGCTTCTAACTTATCCTTGAACCTTTTTGCCTTAGCCTTTGATTTTTCTAAATCCTCTATAAGCAATCTTCTCTCTTCATCACATTCTTGAAACTGAATTTCAAGTTTAGAGTGTTGCTTTCTTACCTTCTTTACCATGTCAAGGGCATAAATAAGTTCTCCCTTGAGATCATATCCATATTTCTCTGAATATTCCTCTATTTGTTTACCTTTGTCCACATCTTTATTTTCTATTGGCTTGTCTTCTATAGGATCACCTACTTCTTCTTCTAATGCCATTAGAAGATTTTCATCTGGTCCTTCAAGTGTATCTTCATATTCATCATCACTGAAACTATAGCCATCCCTTGTACAATCATCTTCAATATGTCCAAAGTTACCACATCTAAAACACTTGAGAATTACTGGAGTCCTTTTCTTAACTTGTTCTTTTTCTTCAATCATAAATAGGACTTCATCTCTATCATTATCTAAAAAACTAGCATCACTATCACTTGAGTACTTACTTGCCTTATCCGCATAGTAGCTCCTCTTTTGCCTTTGAAAGAACTTCTTTCCTTGTCTGCTTTGTCCATCCTTGCTTTTCTTTTGGTGCCTATATCTTTCTGATTCCCTATTCTTGTGATCCTATTTTTCTTCATCATTGTTATTCTTAGCTTCTTGACAATCAGTTGCAAAATGTCCATACTTTCCATAATTGAAACATTTAACAAATCTTGGATCTCTAGATCTTCTAGAATCCTTATCTCTTCTACCATAATTAGCTTCTTCATCACTGGATGACTCATTGCTTGATTCTAACTTCTTACCCTTTGTCTTCTTGATTGCTTTGAATGTTGCTTCTTTCTGAGGATTTGGTTCCTCTTTTGTTCTTATCTCATGTGTTGTAAGAATACCAAGCAACATATCTCTTGTCAAAGTATCACCATCCATTGACACTTCTATAGCAAAAACCTTTTCACTGAATATGTTTGGAAGAGTTCTCAAAACTTTATCACAAACATCTGATTCATCAATCTTCATTCCAAGTCCTTGCATAGCATTAACAACCTCATCAATTCGAAGTAGATAAGTACTAATGTTTTCCTCATCCTTCATTCTTAACTATTCAAATTGTCCTTTGAGATTTTGCATCTTTGCTTTCTTGACACATTTATCTCCTTCATATATATTTTTCAATTTATCCCACATGTCTTTAGTAGTTTGACAATGCATAACTTTCATAGACTCTATTCTATGCAAACCTCTCAAAAGTGCATTCATTGCTTTTGAATTGTAATGTTGTAGGAGCTTACCTTCCTTATCTGTAGGAGGATTAATTAAGGGATCATATCCAAATTCAACTGCTTCCCAAATTTCATTGCCAAGTGCCATCAGGTAGATCTTCATTCTCATACTCCAATATATATAGTCACTTCCATCAAATACTGGTGCTGAATTATCTGAGGACACATTCTTAGAATCCATTGTGTTCTTGTTAGATTTTCCTTCAAGTTGTTAAACTCTTCTGAAGGAACCCACTTCTATACCAATTGAAGAACATAAGCTTATACTGAGAGGGGGGTGAATAGTATAAGACCACTTTTTACTTTTTCTTTCCCAATAAATATTATGCAATATAAATATAGTAATATTAATAGTAGTAAACAAAGCAATGCATAAATCACCACACACAATAGAGACACCATAATTTACGTGGTTCACCCAATGTGGGCTACTCCACAGAGAAAATATTTCACTAAAATTTTCTCAAATAATCTCTTGGGAATCCTTTCCCTATTACAATGTTTATGGACCTCTGTCCAATGGAGATATCAATCCCCTAAATCAAGTTTATGGATCTCTATCCATAGGAGAACTCCTTCTCCTCTGCTCTGGCTGGTGATCCTCTAGAAGACTACTGCCTCCACTACACTAGCTTGTGGATCTCTCTCCACTGAAGACTCTTGTCCCCACTCAGAAGACCTATCCTCACTACCCTGGCTAATGGATCTCTATCCACTAGAGACTATTGTCCTCTCTGCTCTATCACCTCCAAAGCTCTATCTCAAATTTACACTAAACTCAGTCCTTCGATCTAGCACAAATCTGCTCAATCTCTATCTCTAGTCTAGCACAAACCTATCCTCAAATCTGCACCAAAATATATCCTCAAATCTGCTCAATAAGTCCACATAGAACTTGCTCAAATCTGCTCAACAAGTCCACATATAACTTGCTCAAATATTCTCAACAAGTCCACACAAAACTTGCTCAAATATGCTCAACAAGTCCACATATAACTTGCTCAAATATGCTCAACAAGTCCACATAGAACTTGCTCAAATATGCTCAATAAGTCCACATAAAACTTGCTCAAATCTGCTCAACAAGTCCACACAAAACTTGTCCAATCTCATAGAAACATAAAGAGAATTGTTAGAGACTCAATATGTTCTACACTTATCACAATGCTCAATTACTTTCTCAACTCAATTCAGAATATAGAATAGTTTGTTTTATGGAACTTGAACAATCACTTCACACATCCACTTGACTAGGCTCAATCAACTCTACTCAACCAATCACTCAATGAAACAACCCTTTCTCACAAACCCTAGTCCAAGCATATGAACACTTCACTCAAAATATTTCCAATAATGCTCAACAAAAAATCTCACATAACAATGATACTCATGTTCTTTTCAAACCCTATTTCAAGTTCTTTGCTCAACAACTCACTTCAACAACAATGCTTATAAAATAATCTTCACATAGCAATGATACTCCACTCAAGTTTTTCACACAATCAATGGCTTCAACAACAATGCTTATAAAACAAGGTTTTAACAACAACTCTTTATTCCAGAAAACCTTGAAGCATTAACTCAACACACTCAATAGGAAACCCTAATCAAGTCCTTTTCACTCCAAACTTATTTTCCAGAAAACCAATCAATCAACTCAACTATGGAAGAATGTGCTCATACCTTTTTATTGATGATGAAGGGATCTCATAAATCTGCCACAACCACAAACACTTCTATGCCAAACTCAAAGAGGTTAGAAGATAAATATTTCTCACAATATAATGTAAATACTCAATTACACCTTATCACTCCACCTTTCAAAAACAACCATCAACATACATAAAATATTTATCCAATAACACCTTATAAACTCCCAACTAAAAATAAATTCAACATCCACCAAAATAACTCAAAACCTCTTTAATCAAATTTAATGGCAAAAAGAACTTTGGCAAAAATCAAATCCACTTTCCTTATAACTCCAATAACATAAATCACTTCTCAATAAAACAATCTTTCATAAACCCTTTTAACTCCAAATAACACAAATCAATTATGAATAAAATAACCTTTCATAAACCCTTATTACTCCAAATAACACAAATCAATTATCAATAAAATAACCTTTCATAAACCCTTATAACTCCAAATAACCCCTTAGAAAAACTTTAGGCAAAATAAAATTTTAATCAAAAATTACCTTTGCCACTAGTGGGATTCGAACCCACAATCTCTACCTCCGTGAGCGCTCTAGCCATGGACTTGACCACCACGTGCGCTAGACGCACATTTGAAATACTACGAGCACCTCGTGCTCTTTCTTCCACACCTGACACTCAAAAACTAGTGCATGCCAAAAGCTTTCCCCTTGGTGCTCAAGATGAACATGCCAATTAACTTCCACACGAATCGATCATGGAGTCTTCCACTCCCAATGCTCTCATGAAACACATTGTGCCAATGGACCACCGTGTCCAATGGGAGTGAGGCCTTCTCCTCCCTTTTCATCCTTTCCCTGGTGCTAAAAGACAACACATGTTTGTCTTCTTCCTCAATGATTTGCACAAATTCTCTTTCACTTTGGTCGCATAAAATTAAATCGAAGAAGGGTAACTTTTGAATGCCTCTTGGCATATTATTTATACACGAATTCACCATATGGCTTGGACGTCGGCGCTCCATTTTTAATTTGATGACGTCGGTGCATTTTAAAACCTTTTATAATTTATAAATTATTTAAATTCTAATAGAATTTAAATTTTATAAATTATATTTATAAACCTTTGACTTTAATAAAATTAAAGTCTTCCTTGGGATAAAATTTAAACCTTCAAATTGTACTCCACTGATTTGATGAAGATTATTCTGCCACCATGGTTTTAATAAAAACCTTAATTTTGCCATCAGGATGTTTAACAAAAACCCTT
>JAQPPZ010009784.1:0-25594 GCA_028583015.1 Wollemia nobilis | reverse complement strand
GTTAGAATTAAAGTGCACTATGCCTTCACCTTGACACTTGTCAGTTTCTCTTGACAAGTGTCATGTGTTTCATATAGGATTATGCCTATATATTGTAACCCATTTGTATCAATAAGATATCTCATCTTGCTCATTCAAATCAATTCCCAACATTTGGTATCAGAGCTCCAGGATTTCTCTGGTCTTGTGAGCTTGAGGGGGGATTTCCCTCATGGAAATCCCCCCCTCATTTTTTTTCCCTCCCATTTTTTATTTTCCCCCATTTTTTTTCAAAATAGGGAGTATGCTCTTCATCCTTGATGGATGAATCAAAAACCAGATATTTGAAAATTAATGGTTGCACTCCAAGCCACCACAGCCAACAGATTTGACTATATCTATTAGGGAGGCATATTTTATTTTAAGAAGGGAGGGGAAGCCAAGTTTTTTGAATTTATTTTTACAAGTTTCATGGTGATTTCAAGTGCTGTAAATTGTTGAAAGATCTAAAAAATCTTGTGCCAGTAGTGTTTAATCGTCCTATTTTTACCTAATGAGGCACAGATCTGCACCATAACCTGGAGGAGGAGTTACTTGCACCTGGTGGTTTTCCTCTTATGATATGGATGAATTACTAGAATCATTTTGCTTTACTGCCCAAAATTATTGCGTGATGAATGTGACCGCATCATGAAGAAGTGACAAAGTTGATGGAACATTGAATCGCCATGGCGGGGCCTGTCAACATATGTAGAAGCTCGTAGACGTGTAGCAGCAAACAAGAGACCTAGAGATTTTTTTTTTAACAGCTTTTTTACTACACCAGCAAACCCCAAGTTGCCACTATCACTGAACAAGTGTGGATGAGGGTCCACATGGATGGGTTCGACTGTTGAAATAGTTGTGGCGGATGGGCCACATGGGCACCGAACCACGTTGCGGTCATAGTGGATCAACGTCACCTGCAATAGCTTATCTCTGATGGACGAGTCGTGGCACTTGCATTTCGATCTTTCAAGGGTTCCGAGATGACATCGGGGATGAGGCTACTAACATGGAAGGAGAGGGAGAATAACAAGAGGAGAGAATGGCAGAGACGCATGATCACCCCCTCTTGTTTCCTCGTAAGAAAATTTGTGTAGTTAACAATGGATTCCGTCAATGAAAACTGGCGGGAGGTCAAGACTACCATCCTCATTTATGAAGGCATTGAATCACCTCAAAAGTACCCTCATACTTTACCTTTACAACCAAAGCCATGAATTTTGCAGATAATCTTTGAATTGATTGCAAAAAACTTTCAAAGAAAGAAAATTCAAGTGTTTCGATGATCCACGAATCCAGTTGCTACGTAGGTGCTGCACCGTGTCGAAGAGGTTCAACAACCTGGTATCCGGATTGCATGATTTTCAATGAGGATAGCGGCCTGAGCGTCAAAGGTAGGGGGATTTTATTTGTGCACCAATTTTTTTGTGGCTCAGAACGGTGCTCTCTGCTTGTAGAAATATGAACTTTCTTCCCCTTCTCGTACCCCTCCTTGCCTATACTATAATATGAGACTCAAATTTTTGTTTTTCTGTTGATCAGGGATCGAATTGCGGCCTGGATTTTTGAGGTTGAAGAATTTTGTGCTTCGAGGGCATTAAAATTTTGTGTTGAAAAATTCCTCTGATGGTTGCTGCTCTCTATGGTAGCATAGATGCATTGAATTACATCTTGTCAATTTATGTAACTTGTGGTGCAGACATTAACTTGATGTAATCATGGTTTCTCCTAAACTAACTCAAGTTAACAGTTTATATTCACCAGTTCCAAACAAGTCCTCTTCACAAACATGGCATCCATCTTAGCACCAAGCATCACCATGTTGTTTCGTTGGAGATCTGGTGAAGCTTCTGAGGGTCGAAGTAGTCTAGAAGCACATGCAAGCTTAGAACCTTCTTGATCGCCGATAGCCCCAAGTTCTTGTTGGTGAGCGCCACCATTGCGCCATTGTTCATTGCCAAAACTATGATCATCTGGTAGCTGTTAATCTCATCCGCCAGTTGATGGAGAGTTCACACAAGTTTTTCTTTTGTATGAGCCAACAAGTGCGATTCTTCAGCCACCATCAAAGTCGAGATATGATCGAAGCCCGTTGCATATTTTGACATCCGTGTGCCAAATAGAAGGTAAAGTGGATGCATGATTACCGTGGCTCCTCACAAAATAGTGCCACGCGCACAATAGATCATGGTTATTATTTATTTTGTCATTTCATGAGCAAAATATAATAATGAGGGTTAGTTGCACTAAATATGACAAGGACATTTAAATATTTGAAGGGAAAATTTTTAATATATTGGAGGGGACATTTTATTAAATTCATGTATGGGGCATTGGGACATTATGGGCAAGGCTACTTTTTAGCCTTTATTTAATTAAAGTGGAGGATCCACTTTATATGGAAAATGTCCATTTGTTATCTAGGGGTATTTTTTTTAGGGGTACTAAAAGTCTTTTAATGATTTTTCCACATGGGAAGTGGAATTGGACGGCCCACATGGCCTGTTTATTGTATTTTTTCAAAATTTCAGAGAGATGATGGCCAAGATGGCCCATGTAATTCCCCTACGTGGGAAAATTGAAAACTATCTATTTTTTATTCCGCATTAGTGTGATGATTATTTGCTGCCTTAGATAGGCATGATAGTTTTTCCACATGATGAAGGCCCCTTTGATGGTGGAATATAGGGGTATATATAGTCATTGGAAATGTTTTTCTGCAACATACACATTGGTGGTGTCCATTTGTAATTCTAAGGCTATTTCAATTAAGTTTTTTAGTCTCAAATTTTTTCTACCTTGGAGTGCACTCTTGATTGTACCCGACACTCCCAAGGCATTTGTAAGTGAACCTAGTATCTAGTATTATCCTCTTTCTACTTGGCAGATGCAGCGAATGGTTACCCATGCATTATGGTAAGATGAGGTGACTACCATAAGGACACTTATTCTAGGGAATACAGACATAGACACCCTAGACTCTATCTAAGGTTTTTTTTTTGGATCTACTTCTGAAGACTATAGATGAAGACACTTCAGAAGATTCTCTTCTCTTATTTCTTCTCCTCCACACTTGGATTCTAAGGCTCAATTTTATTGTATTTCATGGCTTGTATTTCTTTTGTATTAAGGTGCATTTTTGGCAGAGATCGAAACCTTCTAGATTACGTTCACCGTGAGGAGGGATTTCATATTCATGGTGGAACTAGTCAGTGACCTACGAGAGGCAACATCCTCTGAGGATGACCTACAGAGGCAACAGAACCGAAGTGGCTGACCCTGAGGCACCCATGATGACCCTGAGGCACTTAGATGGCTGACCCAGTGGCAACAGACCTATGGAAGTGGCTGACCCTAAGGCAATAGACCGAGATGTATACACAGTGAATCTAGCATTATTCACAGTTGGAGATCCAAGCGCAAAGAGCACGAGCCTAGACAAAATCAGAAATAAAAGAGGATGATAGGTTGCATTTAGAGAAGTCAAAATTAAGGGGGAATGTTACCTAATATTGACTTATTTTTTTATTTAGTTAGGATAGTGCACTTTAAGGGGGAATGTTAGAATTAAAGTGCCCTATGCCTTCACCTTAACACTTGTCAGTTTCTCTTGACAAGTATCATGTGTTTCATATAGGCTTATGCCTATATATTGTAACCCATTTGTATCAATAAGATATCTCATCTTGCTCATTCAAATCAAGTACCAACAAGATCTAGATATGAACAAAGCTTTTGACAGGATAAATTGAGATTTCTTGGAGGCAGTTTTAGTAAAATTCAGTTTCCACACTCAATGGGTCAAACTGGTCAGACAATGTATTTCGAAGGCCTGGTTTTCAGTCTTGGTAAATGGTTCTACAACAAGATTTTTTAAAGTAAATGAGGACTAATACAAGGAGATCCCATTAGTCCCATGCTTTTCATAATTATAGCAGAAGCCTTAGGAATAACCATCAAGGCAGTGGTAGTAGCTGGACTTATATCAGGTATAAAGGCAACTTCATTAATAGCCCCAGTGACCCATAAACAATTTGTTAATGATACACTGTTGCTTACGTTGGCTTCAGTGGTTGAGGAAAGAATAATTAGACACATTCTTAAGATGTATGAGGAGGCGACCGGATAGAAAGTGAATTTTAATAAGAGCAAGCTATATTTTATAAATACCTCCATTCCCAAGAAAAACATCATTGCTAGAATTCTGGAATGCCATATTGTGTCTCTTCCTACCTCCTACTTAGGTATTCCTCTTTTCTATGGGAAACCAAAAGGGTCAATGTGGAATATTATGCTGGAGAGGATCCAAAAAAATCTAGTAGGCCTCAAGCAGGCAAAGCAGTCTTAACAATGGCCTCCCTACAAAGTATACATGTATATTTATTATCGGTTTTCAGATCTCCAAGCAAGGTGTGTCATAAAATCAAGCAATTTCAAAAGAACTTTCTCTGGTCAGGGACTGAGGATAAAAAAAGGATCCATTTTTTAGGGTGGAATAATATTTTCAAACCTAAGGTACAGGGGGGCTAGGGCTGAGGAGAGTTGATAATCTCAACACAACTCTGCTAGCCAAACAAGTATGATGGCTATTAACCAAGTTCAAAAATGAATAGACAGCCATAGTCAGGAGGAAACACCTCCAAGGATCAAAATTCCTCAATGATAACCTGGTGAGTAGGGGGTCATATTTAAGGAAGGCAATCCTAACAAGTAGATATCTAGTCAAGAGAGGGATTAGAGAATAAAATTTTGGAAGGATCGGTGGGTGAGAGCTGAGGAATTATCCTAGAATCCCCGATTGGCTAGGATCCAAGAACACATGGAGCAACACATTAGGCAAAGGGTGGTTGATTACATCTGGCAGGATATGAACACCCCTAGGTGGAAATACATTAGAGTACAAGGTTTGGAAGCTGAGTCCAAAGAACTTCATAATATTTTAACACAACAAATTATTCCCTCTGGAGAAGATGAGGATCACATTGCTTGGGCCGAGACTGAAAGTGGAGATTTTATGATAAAATCCACCTATAACTTGCTCCTCAATAATGAAGACCAAAAATTTCAACCGAATTTGGTCTAGATCAAGGGTTTAATCCCTAAAATATCTTTTTTCTCATGGTTGGTGATCCAAGGAAAAATTCTTACCATGGATAATATGTTGACCAAAGGTATGGTTATTGCTAATCATTGTCATATGTGCAGGGCTGGGTGGGAGTCAACCCAACATTTGTTCCTAGAGTGTCCGGTGGCAGCGTCCATCCTTGAAGAACTTTTCCAGGCTTTTAGGATCTCATGGGTCAAGCCAGCTTCATTTTCTAAAGTGTTCTAACAATTGCCTCAACCCTTTGTTAGTCTAAAACTTAAGTACCTTTGGAAAATCTATTGGAACCATTTTCTATGGAAGATATGGTTAGAAAGGAATCATAAAGCTTTTAAGGACACCAGTCATAGCCTTAAAATAATCCTCAATATAATCCTTACCTTTGAGAAATAAAACATTAGTATCCTTTCTAAGGAGAACCGTATAATCCCTCCCTAGGAAAGATAAATTGCTTTAGCCTTAGGCATTGAGGAAAAGCCTTTCATCCCTCTACCCAATCCCAGAAATGGGGTCTCTTGGGAGCCACCCCCTAGGGGTTGGTTCAAATTGAACTTTGATGGTGCAGCTAAGTAGAACCCGAGAAGAGCAGGAGCTGGAGGAGTAATCAGAGATCATCCAAAAAACCTAGTTAAGGTCTTCACTAAACCATTGGGAATTAGAACTAATAATGAGGTGGAAGCTAGAGCCATTTTGAGAGGGTTAAAAGTTGCCTAGGAGATTCATGGAAATTTGATTATTGAAGGCGATTCCATGAATTTCATCAACCTATTACCAATGGCAAAAAACATCCATGGAGGATTTAGGTCATCATCCATAGGGCAAGGATCCTTATTGCGATAAGACAATATAGGAGGATTCACCATGTATTTCATGAGGCCAACAAAGCGGCTGACAAATTAGCCAAGGTGGGTATTGATGCAGGAATTTTGATTATATGGACACAAGGGGTACCACGTGAAGTGGAAGACATTCTTAGACATGAAAATCACACTATTGATTAAGGATAAAGGTGGAAGGATGCTTTTTACCCAAGTTTTTCATGATAAGCAAAGAGTTTTTTCTCTAAGTCAAGTCAAATGACTATCACTATAAGTAATGTTAATTGTCATGTTGAACTGTATTTCTACAGTAAGTGTAAGGTGTTGTAGGATAACCAACACAATTTTTGAAAATAATGTTCTAAGGATGACTAGATCCACAATCTCAACATAAGGCTAGATTTTGTATTAGGTTTTGGGTTAACCTACAAAACCTGGTAATTAATAACGCCTTTTATTTACCAAAAAAAAATTATTACATTTGGTATATATATTTATGTTTATTATGAGAACATACTAAATATAGATGTGGATGACTCTTTTAAGGTTTAAATATTATGGAATTTTTAGAACATCTAGTGGTGTTAGATCTGCTTCAACATTCTATTTGGTTATTTTTTGAAGAAATCATCATGATTTTCTTTATAGGGTTACATTCTTGTAGGTATCAACCACATGAGTATTTACACAGAAATATATTTTGATATGGATTGATATTTTCAGTGCAATACCTTTTTTATTGTTGGATTAAAAGTGGGTTTTTGTCAAAGATCCCAAAACCTGATTACAAAGGATCATAATACAACACGAAACATCAGAATGAAACAAAAGGAATTTGTCCAAGAATGGACAAAAAGTTAGGCAAGGTCAGACCAAAGGAATAAAATAAGGAACACACAATACTTTGTGCTAGAGGAAGACGTCTTCCTTTGAGCCAAAGGAAAAATGGGCAGGAAGGGAAAGCCCGTCAGAAACCCAAATTTGAAACACAAGGCATTAAAAAAGGCCGGGAGAAAGTGCCAAACTATCCTAACCACAAAAATCCTTTTGAAAATTTCCCATGGACGAGAAAAGAAAAAAAAAACCAAGGATTTAAAATTTGAAACATCCCAAGGGTGGGAAAACCAGAAACCACCCTTGGGAAACAAAGCTCTGTATAAAAGTAGCATCCCATGTAGGGGAGCTCGAAATGAAGCAAAATGGAATAATAGCCTGAATATGGTACTGAAGTGGTGCAATAGCAAAAGGAACACCCTAGGCCATAGGGTCCTTATGCAAAAAGGAAGCCTTCAAGAACATCTACTCAGCAAAGGAAGCAACAGTAGTAGAATAACACTTCTGAAGGAAAGGACGGGAGAGTGCCACATGAATTCACTAAGAAGGAAGCACAAAAATGCATGACTGTATATGTTAGAGCTCAAACCAAAAAATGCATCCATATATCCCATACAACCTTCAACAATAGCTTTAGGTACAAAGAAAAGGAAGTCCCTTAAGGAATCAATAGCTATAAAACCAGAGGCCCCGAGAGGCCATGAAACAAAATGAGACCTATAGGAACTACCACTTCAGAACCAAAGAGCAGAGTCACAGTAGAAAGCATATGGGCAACCCCATAAGCCCAAAAGGATGTTGTGCAAAACTAATCAAGAAGCTAGAATTCCTCAGACCCGCCAAAAGCAGCTTTAAAGAAACAAGGAGGAGAACCTGCAAGGATTTAGCAACAAAATGACCAGAGGCTGCAAATCCATGAAAGGAACTAAAATCCTACAAAACCCACCACCTTGAATCCAAAGAGCAGAGTCATAGTATCAAGCACGTGGTCCCTCCTCTGACCAAAAGGATGCTGTGCAAAACTACTCAAGAAGCCAAAATTCCTCAAACCCAACCATTCACCACTAAAGATCCTCAACGAGCAGATGTGAAGAAGACTTCCAAAAAAACCTAAGAAAACCTACGAAGAGTACTAGGAAGAAAAACCTAAACCCAACATAGAACCCTGACACCAGAGGAAAAGGTAGGACAATGGAGCAAAGGTGGAACATAGGTTTTCCCACTGAAGGGCAAGGAAAGGGGCAAAACAATGGAACAATGATCTCCCACCCCAAAGGAGATCGTCTGCAACACCTTTCCAACAAAAAAGGATGGGAAAAGGAGGTGCCAGGGAAACTAGAAAAGGATCAGGGACCTGGGACAAGGCTGAGGAAGGGATGCAGGAAAGCAAAAAAGGATTTTCATAGGAAGTCATCTGTAGAGCCCCTCCTTCTTCCTCCTTCCTCCTGTAGTGCAATACTTTTTATACCCCATTCCTAATTGACTATTTTTGAGTTGTATATGGTATACATTTTCTATTTTGTGATATATATTTTTATTTCATTATAGATATTGTTGATATTTTATTTATGAGGAGGTGAATTTAAAAATAAAAACTTAGATCTTGATATGATGAATCTTTTCATTGTTAGTTTATTACTAAAGGTGATGCAGATTAAACAAGTTCTTGTTTCTTACTATAGAAGTCATTCATGATGTAGTTAGTGTGATGTTATATACAACTACAAATATAAAAGATATAATTAGTTATCTTTATATATTATATTAAATTTTAAACAATATTGATTTCACTCCTAAAGTATTTAGTTTATATATTATCATGTATTCATGTTAAGTTTCAAACCATTATGAATAATAAAATATATATGGAAATTAGATAATTTGATTAAATTCTTTTTTTTTTGTATGGCTTTAAAAAGGAGGTTTTTGAAAGGAACCCAAAAAATATTTTTTACAATAGATGGAGCACTAGGAAGACAAGGAAGAATTTAGAGGTTCCCCATAAAACTAGTAGGTCTCACAACCCAACACAACTAACCAACAATACACTTAAATTTTTCCACCCAAGCTAGGAAACAAATATTTGCATTCAAAAAAATCATCCAGCATTCAATGGAGAAAGATATAGCGTCTGAAAAATATCCCTTATCCAAAACAAACAACATTCCCACCTAAATTTCAATGAATAAAATCATACGTAGAAAAGATATTCCCACCTAATCCACCATGGGTGAAGAAAATTTGGAAAAAAAGGGATAGCCAACTAATCCATATGATGGTAATTTAAAAAATTAAACCCTCCAACTAGCCATCAGGTGATTCCAATAGAATTTCAAAAGTTCAAACACCTAAATATATAATTCTTGCAATGCACAACCAACCAATAGTAGAGATCTACTAGATAGGAAGCAACGAACATGGATATAACTAGCATGCACAAATAACATCATCCAAAATCCTACAACACTAGGGGATCCAATAGAGATCTTCCTACCTAGCATAGGAAGCAAAAATTTCAAACCAAGGGCACTCCAGATAAACCAAGACAACATAAGAACCTACCCAGAAGAGAACCTCAAATCTTAGGAAGGCACCCTAAGCCAAAAATTAGGGTTTTGAAAGGCTCTTAGAACCTTCATATCATGGTTTTAATAGGATCCCAAAACATTCACAACATGGTTTTAATAGGCTTTTAGAACTTTCATATCATGGTTTTAACATGCTCCCAAAACCTTAACAACATGGTTTTAATAGGCTCCTAGAACCATAATGGGATTTTAGAAGGCTCCCTAAACCTTAGATAAAGGTTTTGAAAGGCACCCAAAACCTTGTATAAATGCATCGAGAATCCAGTAGAGGACCTAAGGTTTGAGAAGGCTCTCTAAACATAAAACAATATAGTTTTTATAGGCTCCTAGAACTATAAAAATATTCTGTAAGGCTCCCTAAACCGTAGAACATAGTTTTAAAAGGCATCCAGAACCTTGTACAAATGGATCAAGCCTCTAATAAAGGATCACAGGGTTTTCAAAGGTCCCTTCAACCTAAAAAATGTTTTGAAAGACTCACATAACCTTGAACAAATGGATCAGACCTCAAGAAGAGGACCACATGATTTTGGAAGGTTCCCCAAATCTAAAATAGGCTAGGATCTAGGAGATCCGAAAGAAACCATAAGGCCCACTCCACAGGATAAATATAAGCAAACTAGGAACAAGAAGATTCAAGAGATAATTCTTGCTCTGAGTTCAATCTAGGCAAAAACCCTCCTAAATAAGCTACAACCTGATTGGCCACCACAAAGGCTAATATTTATAAGAAAAACCTACCAAGGCCACATAAAAACACACCACCATCTAGATAAAACTGAAACTAGGCAAAATCCATCAAGTGCCCCAACATAACAAGCTTCCAATAAAATTACAATAGGAAACAAAGCATAACTAGGTTCAAACCCTCCCACCATATCTACTCATCACACCATCCAACTGAGACTAGATTCCAGCCAAATTAGCAATAACTAAACCAAATCCCACAAAAAAATCCATAGTAAGGATAAATTTGGGTTCTAAGGCAGAAAAGCCCTCCTACCACTCGTAAAACTAAGGGGGGCTCCACCCCCATTGTTAATATTCAAAGGGCTTATGGTATCTAGTGTGATTTGAACTGGGGTTGAATATGGATACCCAATTTTTCATGTATGTTTAATATTCATGTTTTACAATCCCTTCATCATTCAATCTATAGACACCTAAAACACGTCATGCCGAGGGTGACTACTCATATGGACATGCTACAAAACCATAAGGAGGATCTTGGATAGACTCCAAGATAGAGAAGTGGTTCTAACCACTCAATTTAGGCATTTTGGCCTAATCAATCTGAACCGCAGCCCAAACCTATGGTCTCCAGTCTAAACCTTGGTTGACACCTATGGTTTGCAGTCTGGATCACAACTATCACCCGCGGTCTTAACTAGAGTTTAGTTAGGCCTTCCCCCCGAGCCAAATCGATTGGAACGGCTAAGAGATCTAGAAGGAGGTAGTTTGAGGATGGAATATTCCAGAGGCTTCCATCCCAACTGTCCTAACCAACCTTCTTGGTCTTGGCTTCTTCATGAAGCCACCCCTAGCTCTAGGGGTATGCTATAAATACCCCCTTACAAATAGGGAGTAAAAAGGAGAGAGATGATTTGTATAGCAAAATGCTGGAAAATTATCGAGTGAGAGTTAATTGATCAAGAGAGCAATGAAGCCCTGTCAAATTGCATACTAAATTTGTGCATTTGAGAGCCCCTTTGCTATCCATCTAAAGACCAATTAGCCATGGATGCCCTAGGTGCCTAGGAGGATCAAGAAACACAAATTCAGGTAAATGAAGGCCCTTCACAGGGATTTGACCACCAAATCTATCAGAGGACAACAAAGGCGACCCTTGAACATTAATTTGGACAAGGAGATCAAGCCCACTGCCCTTAATTTTGAGGGTAAACCTATCAGAGGTCAAACCATGGATGTCAGCCATGGTTCACAGTGTAGACCGCCCATCATAGCTGCAGTTTGCAATAGGTTAATGATCACCTTACTTACTTTACTTTTGACCACATAGATTAGTCATGTTAGTCTTTTTATAGGTTTAATTGCATTTTAGGGAAACTCTGACCATAGGAATTAGTCATTTTATGCATTGTATTAAGTAGGAGTACATTGGATCTTTTATGCGCTTTATTGTTCCTAATTTTATATTTGATCCATGCATCATTTGCTTATTCATGTCTTACATATTGTGGTATAATTCTTGATTTAATTGGAATAGTTTGAAGTCTTTCTTTATGCTTTCTTGTTTTACTAGTTTAATGGCACTTACATGCATATTTCCTTAACGGGCCTCATCACAAGAGGCTATCAATCTATTTAATCATGTGTTGTTGTTTCTTGTTCACAGAGAGATAGGTGCAAGAGGAGCCTATGTCATAATCCTTCCACATCACAAAGAAGGGGGTTAGCTCAACCCCAAGGCAGTTTGTGACTAATCAATGGAGCACTATAAGTGTGCCTACCCTATTAAGGGCATTGGCAATTGTAGTATATGTATCATATTTCAAGTGACCCTAAGAGGGCATTTTTGTAATCGAAGCTCATTTAAATATTAATACAAGAAACTTTACATACGTTGGCTTTCTTTGTTCAATTTATGTACTTGTGTGGATATTTATGCTTTTATGATGGTATAGATCAATACGGTAGCTAGGCGCGCACTCCGTGGTTATGTCAGATGGCGATCACGATGGAACCCTGCAATTTTAGCCTTGAATTCTGACTGTTCTTAGTTGTTTCTTATCTTAAGTACTAACCACAACTTTTAGCTGCGGTTATTTTTTTGGCCGGTAGCTATAACCTGCAGTCACCACTGCAGCCCATAGATCAGACCTGCGATTCATAGAGGAAAAGGTAGACAATAGAAAACTCAGTGGGCAGTAGAGCAAGAGCTGAGGTAGGTCCCAATTTCACCCTCTGTGTTGAATTTTATTCTCTGTATCTTTCAAGAAAGCATCGAACCATTACAAACTAGGAACTCAAATAAAAAAAAAGGGGTCAATGAACAAATCTTAGTTTGTTTCTATTTTTCGTTCATTAGAGAGGCATTTTTGGGAATAGTGGACCTTTGAGTGCAATCTGCCCCTAAATACAATGACCTTGATAGATATTACATGTCGTTTGCATGCTTGAGGCCCAATCAGTGGCCATGTCATTGTAATTGCATCATCAAAATATCATATAGGGCATTAGCATGCATTATTTCTGAATTTGAAATGTTCCTTTCTATTCATGCACATCATGTAGGAATGATCATTATGCTCTTTGATGCATTTGTCATTTTTGCAAAATAAAAGGAACCACACACACCACCTGGCACTTAAATGCTAGTGAGTTGGGCTTCATATCCAATCACTAGTAGGGTTCAACGACGGTGGGTGCGACTTCCATCCGTTGGCCCAAATCCCATGTACCCTATGTTACTATACCATACCAAGTCCAAGATCCTTTCATACCCTGAAAAATTTGCATATACTCCTCTTCGAAGGGTATGACACTAATTGGGGGAAAATGGGTGAGGAACTGGGAGGACCTATGCCCCTTGACCATGTGTGGGCTTCACTTCCACACATTATAGGTTAGTTTACATGACTTGGGTTTCATCGCCAAGTTGTCGAGCTGTGGGTATATATGTGAAAGCTAATTTAACTGAGTTTAAAATACAACAATCTTTCAAAACACGTGAGAGTTTCTAAAACTGATACAACATATCTGAAAACAACATCAAACAGTTTAGGACTCAAAATAAAAATTTAAAAGGAGATAATCATCATTTGTATACTTTTTTTGCATAATAAAACACATCTAGATGTTAGGTACATAAATGGTGAACACAGGGTGATCGAAAAAGGTATAGGACCGATACCCATGATCAACCCCCAACTGGTTCACAACAACATGTGTCAAGTCCTCACACACATGAGTGAACCGAATGATGTTCGATGAGAATTAGAGGCAACAACTTGACATGGGGAGATCTCGTTGAGTGGACCCCTGATAGAGGAGCTTCAGTACACTCCTCTAGGCACAATACTAAGCGTGGAGCTTCTCAGCATGAGGATGCTCTACTCCAAAGCCATTACCGATACCACACTACATGTGCATCCATGGGATCGGTCATGGAATATGTTGTGGAGGGGACCAAGTTGGTTCCCATATGTACTAGGTCCATAAGATATTCTAACCCTCCAGATTCAGAGTATAGATGAACTAGAGATCTGCCATTTAGGGGCAAGAGGATAGGCTCTCTTCTGAGCATAGGTCCACCCATAATCCCATGCGTGGCTCACCATGCAAGATCACCATTGATATATCAAAGGTGGGAGCTAATGGAACACCACCGCATGATTGATGGATGTCTAGACAGTTAGATGGTCTAGGTAGTGTTCTTGAGAAGCTAGGCTGCAAGCCTATAGCTTTGCCCACTTGTGCTTTGAGTGAGCATAGCGGTAGTTGTATCAAGATAACTAGAGAGCATAAAGAGGCTTTTAAGTGCCCTCATATCACACATACACCATCCACACATGTTTCTAATAGGTACAGAACCCATAAGGTAGATCGCATAGAGCACACACATCGTAGGCCTCCCACGGCTGACCAGATCGACAGATCACATAGACTAGTGTTTGAGCAAAGACATCAAATCCTATAAGATCAATTGGATGATGCTCACCTAGAGAGGCAACATATTGAATATGAAAATATTCAAGCGTAAAGGCCCCTACGAAAAATATTATATGAGCAGCACATGTGCAAGGAGTGTATTTTATCTCAGAAGGAGCACATAGAGTATGAGGATTGGCTAGATAGGGCTGGCCTATACCCTCCCGAGGAGCATAGAGAGCATGTGCGTAGGAGGGTTGTGTCCCTAGACGATATGCATGAGGAGCACAGAGACGCTTGTACTCATGTCAGTGCCCAACAAAGGGAGAAACTACCGTCACTTAATGATCTTAGATAGAGGCAGCATGAACATGTAGATGTAGATGGATATGATCAGGGGTATCCTAAGAGTTACCATGTTGATAAGGAGAAAGAGCCACATCCTCGACCTCCCCCGAATAATACATTACCTCCTAGAACACCTTCATGTTAGCTTAGGGAGGAGGACTTTTATCTTCTAAGGCGTACAAGGTTTTGGATGATAAGGTCAAAGCAATGGAGAGGCAAGGCACGACTATGCAAAAGCCGACACTAAGAAAGATACACAATGAACCTCTAGACCCCTAGGTGCCTACGCCTCCATATCCTGAGCATTTTGATATGCCCATATTAGAAAAATTCAAGGGTGATGAGGATTCCCAAGAGCATGTCACAAGTTTTATAGATGCCTATTTATAGATAGAGGGTCAGGATGCCTTGTTGTTGTGTACTTTAATTATGACACTCTCTGGCCTAGCTCGAGAGTGGTTCAACCAGCTGAAGAAACACAATATTACTAGTTTTAAGTAGTTAGCTGATGCATTTCTTGAACGCTATTCATTTGGCATCAAGAAACAGGCCAACATTTATGATTTGGCTATGTTATCTCATCACGATGATGAGCCCATTGAGAAATACAAAAAGAGATGGCATAGAATAATGGCAAAGCTGCCATTCCCTATTCCTATAGGCGAACTGAACCAAATGTTCACAAAGATTTATGCCAAGCACATCTCGCTACTATTGCAGCTGTAGTAGTACCCTACATTTGAGGAAGCTGTGGCGCAAGCTAGGGTGATCGAGGACATCAAGTTGTAAGAAGGTAACTTGAAGCTCAAGACCAAGAAAGAGGGGTTTAAAAAGAGTACTACAAAGCAACAGGGCAAGCAGGCCCATGTAAATCAAGTAGTACTAAATCTTGGAGGAGAGGACAAGGGACAGCAAAAGCATAATTATCAGGCTCAACCTTCTCCTATGCATTATGAGACACACAAGAACAACTATAAGGGCAAAAATAGAGAAGAGTGTCCACATCACTAGTTCACACCTCTGAAAAAATTGATGACTTTGATTTTCCATAAACTATGCGAGGCCAAGGCCATACGATTGCTCGAGGTCAAATTAGTAGATCCAAATGTGCTAAAGTCAAAGTGGCATCAAGACGATCTATTCTGCATATTCCACATAGTGAAAGTCCATGACATCGAGACATGTTGGTCCTTCAAACACATTATGCAGAACATGATATAAAAAGGAGAGCTTATTGTATCAGGAAATCCATAGGTGCCCAAAAATAGAAACATGGGGATTTTCAAGAATCCACTACCTAATCACAAGGTGCCTCATAACAAATCCGACCAAGTCAATCAAGTGAGAATTGAACCACCTACCCAGGGGTTCGTAGGCATGGTCAATGTTGTTACTAGACACAGGAGGTATGATAAACCGAATCAACCTTGTGCTCCCATTAGAGTACAAGCTATGTTAGATCAATGGCTAGCTCAGAACATTCCAGACCCACCAGCTAGATCGGTGGTGACCATAAGGAGCAGGTTAGTTCAGAACCTGCAGATAACTCCTACGAAGTTGTCAATATATGAGCTTATTCAGTAGTACCCTAGACACAGGGAGACACTTATGGACATTCTGAGGTCCATTAAGGCACAGTACCAAGATGTGCACGCATTTAAAATTTCATGGGACATGTACAATAGTGTTAGGAACCCACGATACAATTTTATGATCATGAAGTGAAGATGGTTCCTACTATTATAGCTGACCCGCAACTATATATTATCGTGTGTGTTAACAACATGCCTTTCAAAAGGATCTTGATCAACATTGGGTCCTCAATCAATATAATTATGACCAAGGCACTGAGCCATCTCAAGTTACCCAAATCACACATTGTGCCTACCACCTTTACATTGAGAGCATTTAACGATGCACTATGCTCAATGGTTGGTACAATTGTTCTACCTGTTCAGGTGGGACTCAAGACCATCTATGTGATGTGTCACATGATAGAGGGTGCCATGCAGTACAAAATTCTACTCGAAAGGCC
The DNA here is from genome assembly GCA_028583015.1 of Wollemia nobilis. NCBI lineage: Eukaryota > Viridiplantae > Streptophyta > Pinopsida > Araucariales > Araucariaceae > Wollemia > Wollemia nobilis. The sequence goes on along the minus strand of JAQPPZ010009784.1, from coordinate 9,232 downwards.
TTGGATTCATGAAATGGATTGCATCCCCTCTATCTTGCATTAATGCGTGAAGTACATTCATGAGGGACAAGTTCACGTAGTGTCCTCGAACGAAGAACCATTCAAGTTCATGAACCTAGTAGATTTTCTTTGGGGTTTTGTACTCCCATCGACGCACTTGGATATCCAACCTATTTTTCCGGTTAAGATTCCAATAGGTAAACCAATAGCCCATGCTCAACCATCGACATCTGTGTCACAAAAATATGAGCATATCACTACAACTTCTCTAAAACAAACTACATCGGCAATGCATTAGTAAGTCGAGAAGCTAAAGATGAAATTGGGAAAGAAAGTGGAAAATCATATGCCCAGACCAGTCACCAATGAAACTCCCACTCCCATGGATGTGGAAGAACCTCAAGACAAAGCCGAGGAGGCACCTCAGTCTACTTCGCCTGCATCTTCAATAGGGTCTTCCGCACCACAGGTGACCATTCATCTGGCTAGCACAGGGTTGGGTGATTATCTTGTGCAAACTGTTACTTTTAGACCTATCCTAAAAACTACACAAGAGATGGGCCGACTGCACGACCATCGATTTTCGATTAGATTTGTAGTGTCGTTGGGTGAGCCACCCAACCAAAAAAACTTCATCTACTCAGGTTTGGATCAAGCACCCACTAGAATGTCCATAGATGAGGATGATTACAAGCCATTTTTTGTGAATGTGCGCTATTTGTGCAACCCAAAATATGCCATGCACATTTTTGAGTCGTATCATTGGCATGGACACAACCTTGGTCTTTTTGAACAAGGACATAGGACTCCGCTCGAACCTTATTATCAGTTAGCTACTGATAGGTTTGGGTTAGGGTTATAGGTACAAGATCATGATGATTTTCTTGCTGCATCCTTAGATCGCATGTACCTGAGTCTAGGGGACGATGTATATTTTAATCCATACCACCCTAATCCTTCTAGCTATTGGAGGACTTGCTAGATGGTATCATTTGTTACCACAAGGCCACCCGATTTATATCATGATGGGCCCTTAGAGGATAACTCCAAAGACAACCTAGGTAACCAAATTTGTAATGCTACCAATGACACTAGTATGCAGGGGCATAACCCCACTACTATAGGTAATCTTGAGTTAGGATATCTTTGTGATGAGGATGGAGAGGAGTCGACCTCTAAAATGTGTGGACCTAGTTATGATGTAGATGATGAGTCCCAAAATGATGATCAATCTGAGGAGGAAATCGAGCTGACCTTTCTAGGTCTAGCGTTTATACGCCATCTACTACCTATGGAATGAGTGGAAGAGATGAACAAGCGCTTCATAGCTGATAGTGATTATAAAGATGAAATAGAGGAGGCTTACTTAAAGCCTCGTCTAGCTAACCTCCCACTGTGCATAGACACAATAGAGTGCCCCATCCATGGTAGTGACCATAGTTATGAAGATGAGAGGACAAATTCTAGACTCATGTATCCACAATATCTATTGCCTAGGGAATCAAAGCATGTTATGGAGGAAGTACCTCCCAACACTGAGCGCTCTAAGGAATAAGCAGTGCCAGTTTACATGGCAGTATCATATATACGATCATTCTATCAGATTTATCCGGATAGTGATGATAGCAACCATAGAATCAGATACATGGGGCCACATCTGGCAGATCACCCCTTAGAGGAGGGGGGAAATGATGGATTGTATTTGTACAGTGATGATGAGGATTCATTAGAGATGGCCTATTTAGGACCTCATCACTTACATAATAGGCCTCCACCTTGAGGTCCCCCACCTATTATAGCTGTAGGTTTGCATCGAGAGATTAATCTCCATTACATCCCGAGGGAAAGAAAAGAGCTCGAAGAGAGGTATCAGGAACTCTTTCCCCATATGCCTACGTACATAGAGCTCCTTGAGTCAAGAGATGCCATTTTGTAGCTAGTGCATCGAGAGGTTCCAGTTATATGGGTATCCCATAGAGAGGATCTGTTTGTACCCGTACCATCCGAACCAGATCTTGGGTATGAAAGCTATGCTTCAGAGATAGAGTTTTATCTATGTGGTTCCGGAGATCAATTCCATTCCATCAATATGGTATCCATTGATTTGACCACTCCACTCCGCAATCCAGCAGATCCATCCAAACTGCTGCATCTAAACATCAATGCTATCGATTGGGATCATGCTGACTCACCAATCCAGCCTGAAGATTTCTTCCCTAATGAAGAAATGCTGCAACCATTTCATTTTATGCCAGACTGTGCTCATGATGTTTGTCACACTGAGAATGCTTCCCAATAGGAACATGTGAACCCGACTGATGACATCCATCTAATTCCTATGCCTCACCAACTTGAGGAAGGATCACATATGTTAGTAGAGAAAACCTTCAATGTGGATATCAGTAAAGATCCCACCAATCCAAAGAAGGTTAGATTTGGAGAGAGTCTCACTCCGGATGAGCATGATAGCATCATACCTCTACTGAAAGAGAGACCTAATATATTTGCTTTGACTTACAAATACATGCTGGGTCTAGATCTGAAATTGATTACTCATAACCTTTCACTAGATTTGTCGAAGAAGCCAGTCAAGAAAAAACTCAGAAAAATGCATCCAACAGTAGCCTTAATGGTGAAATACAAGCTACAAAATCTATTGGACATAGAGTTCATCATCTCCATTGACTATCCAAAATGGGTGTCCAATATGGTGCCCATAGGAAAGCTAGATGGAAGGGTCCGTATTTGTATGGATTTTAGAGATCTCAATAAGGCAACACCCAAAGATTCATTTTCGTTGCCAAATATTGATGCTCTGGTAGACACTATTGTAGGTCACGAAATGCTCTCCCTTATGGATGGTTTTTTTGGATACAACTAGATTCGTATTAAACCCAAAGATCAGCATAAAATCATGTTTATAACACCATGGGGGACATTTTGTTACAAAGTTATACCATTCGGTCTTAAAAATGCTAGTGCCACATATCAATGAGGCTATGACATATATCTTTCATGACTACATACATAAAATATTAGAAGATTATATCGATGACTTACTAGCTAAGTCGTTGCTACGAGCAGAGCATGCGATGATCTTAAAGAAGGTCTTCGATCATCTGATAGAGCATAATGTCAGGTTGAATCCTAAGAAGTGTGTATTTGGTGTAACTTCAGGTAAACTCTTGGGATTCATATTTTCTAAATGAGGCATCGAAGTAGACCCAACAAAGGTCACAACTATTCTAGAGATGCATCCTCCCACTAATATCAAAGAACTAAGAAGCCTTCAATGCAAAGTAGTGTCCATAAAGTGATTCATTTTTCAATTATTGGATAAATGTCGATCCATGAATTGACTACTACACAAGGGGGTCCCATTTGATTAGGATGAGGACTGCCAAGCAGCCTTTACTGATATTAAGCAATACCTAGCAACACCGCCAGTACTAGCTCCACCAAGGATAGATGAGCCTTTTATACTATATATATCGACAACTGACTTTGCATTAGGGACCATGTTAGCCCAAAATAATATGCAAGGTAAAGAGCAAGCCATATATTACATCAGTCGCACCTTGGTGAGTTATGATTCATGATATGCATATGTTGAGAAGTTGTGTTTAGTAGTGGTGTTCGCTACCAAGAAATTATGGCATTACATGCTAATTCATACGACATATGTTATATCAAAATAAAATCCTCTACAATATATGATGAGTAAGACATATCATAACATATATACTACAAAGTGGATCATACTATTGACAAATTTTGATTTGCAATTCATCAGCCAAAAGTCCATCAAGGGACAATTCATAGTTGATCAGCTGGCTGAGGCACCACTATCCAATAGTAGGCCTCTAACCATTGAGCTTCCATATGATGTGATATTGGTAATATCTAAAGCTCCCAAACCCAAGAAACCAGAGAATAATGTTGATATGACATTATTCTTCGATGGTTCAAAGTGTGAGCAAGGGGGTGGTGTAGGAATAGTGTTTTTCATGCCACAAGGAGCTCCAATGCCGTTGTCATTCAAGTTAGAATTTTCGTGCACCAATAATAATGCTGAGTATGAAGCCCTACTTTTGGACCTCCACGTAGCCATCACCATGAATATTAAAATATTGAACATTTTTGGTGATTCTCTACTCATAGTTAACCAGGTTAAGGGGCTCTTTCAATGTCAATGTCCTGTACTGAAAGCCTACAAAGATCTTTTTGCCACTTATTTGGATAAGTTTGAATGGTATGACATCGAGGCAATCCCTCATTCGTCAAATAGGTTCGTAGACACCATGGCATATTTGGGGTCCTTGATCCCTTAGAATACATCTACCAATTTTACTACCATCCATATTAGAACACTCTCACACCCAGTAGTGGAGCGTGCAACATTTGATAACAAAGAGTCAGTCAACATGATTGTTGTGTAACCAACAATTGATTGGTTCCATAGAGTGGAAGAATTTCTTAAGTAGGCACCCTAGGAGTCATTGACTTCTTAGAGTCCTACGGGGAGTGGTACTACCATTCACCATAAGGTTGTTTCCCAGTCTACATTTGTAAAGTTAAATATGCAAGGGGAGCAGGTCATCTTAGTAGTCAAAGTTGAGGCTTGTCAAAGCTAGATGTTGCAAATCCAAGACTTCCTAAAACTTAGTATGATCCTAGAGGGATTGTCACATATTGCAAGAAGCAAATTTAAATAGAAAGTGACTAAGTATGTCTTTATAGGAGATATTTTTTACCGATGCAACCATGAAGGAGTTCTCCTTTGATGTCTTGAGCCCCAGGAGTCATCTTGGGCAATTTTAAAAGCTCATGATGATACTTGTGGTGGCCATTTTAGCGACATGGATATTGTCAAATGCATCCTTCGCATGGGTTACTATTGGCCCACTATGGAAAAGGATTACAATGTGTATGTCAAGAAATGCGTTAAATGTCAACATCATGCTAATATTATGCACTTGCCATCACAGGCCTTACAACCCATTCAGGTGGCTTGGCCATTTGCTCAATGGGGACTAGATCTTATTGGCAAGATCTCTCCTCCATCGTTAGGCTGACATACATTCATTACCATGGCTACTAAGTATTTTACAAAGTGGTTGGAAGCCATTCCCCTTACAACAACCACTGGAGCTCGCATCGCAGAATTTATTCTCAAGCATATCATATGTCATTTTGGGATACCATCCAAAATAATTTCAGATAATGGAACTTCTTTTAAGAACAAAACTATGCGAGCTTTAATTTCTAAATACCACATTAAACATAGTTTTGCAACTCCATATTATCCATAAGAAAACAGGCAAGCTGAGGCCTCAAACAAGACTGTGGTAGCCATCTTGAAAAAGACAGTGCAAGAACACCACAAGGATTGGCATATATAGCTGCCCCTTGTATTATGGGCTTATAGGACTTGCATTTGGATACCCATTGGGGCAACACTATTTTCACTAGTATATGGCGCTGAGGCCATTATACTATTAGAGTTGGAAATTCCAACGCTGCACGTCGCATTAAAATATTTCATTGATGATGACACTGCGCACCAATCTCACCTTGATCAATTGATGTTGCTCGATGAACGTCACATGAATGCCCTCGAGCATCTTTGCATTTATAAAGAGTGATTAAAATGAGCTTACAATATCAAAGTCCACCAAATATACTTTGAAATTGGGGATATTGTGCTGAAAGAGAACCAACATAACTCAAATTTTTTGCTTAACATGTGAGACAAATTCATGGCTAACTGGCTAGGGCCTTACATCATATCTAAAAATATTAGCCATGTACCTATCACCTAACATCACTAAAGGGTTTGGAATAGCTTGAGCCTCTCAATATCATCCATCTTAAGGCGTTATATGCTTGAGAGTCATGTAAAGGCACCAAAGGAATCTGTAAGCCTTTGGTTAACCCAAAAGCTCCGAGGGTTTGTCTCAAATCGCTCAATCATCCCAAAATACCTCAAGCTATCTGATTAAGAAGCTTGGTCAATTAAAGGAACCAAAGGCATCTATAAGCCTTTGGTCAACCCAAAAGCTTTGAGGGTTTTATCTCAATCGCTCGGTCATCCCAAAATACCCCAAGCTCTCTATTGAGTAGCTTGGTCAAGTAAAATCTCCAAAGGTAGTTCCTCACCATTTGGTCATCCTCAAAAGCTCCAAGGACATGTACTCATTGTTTGGTCAAATATGAAAGCTCAAAAATCTATAAAAATCAAGAAAAATATATAAAAGTCCAAAAAAAATTGGTAAAGCTTGAAATCCAAAAACATTTGCATTTGCATCTTGCATTTCCATTTGCATTCACACATGCATTCACATCATCATATTGCATTTAGGCATTTGTCATCCGTTGCATTCCATAGTAGAGTGTAATGCATTTATTAAATTTTAAAAACAATCACATGTTTGTATGTCAATCATGTACCCTTGCATTTATCATAATTCATTGCATTCATACACGATACCTGTTAGGGAGAAATATGTATGTATATTATGTTTTCCTGTCACTTAGCCATACCTAGTGGGTTCTTTAGATATTGTAGAAAGCTTGCTTTTCTATTATAGACAAGGTTATTAGTTGGGATAGTGCTTCAACATATCATAATCCCATCACTAAGAAAAATAATATAAAATCCTGCTAAGACGAGAGAGGATCAAATTCGTGAAAGTAGTCTTAGGTATCTTTAGATATGGGTTTCATGACCTACTTATATTGCAAATAGTCGGTCTAGAAAGGTGTACTTTGGCAAAAGGACAAGAATTTCCCCTATAAATCCCAAAGTCACAAAAGTTAAATCCCAAGTTACAAAGTGCAAAAGTACAAATTTCAAGTTCAAAATATGAAGTGACATAGTGAATAAAAAGCACTATAAAAATCCCTTGCTCTAATAAAATGGTAACACGTGGACTAACAGTGATTTTTATCACTACACATGAGCAAGTAAGAAGGGTGAGAACTTGAATCCTTGGATTTTCCACCTTTTGAAAGCCATAGAGTGATCCCCGATTGTAGAAATGGGTTGGAAGAGTTCCACCTACAATCGAAGGGGTAGTTCTATTGGGTGATCCCCAAACGTAGCAATGGATTGAAAGAGTCTCGCCTACATTTGGAGGGATAGATCTGATCAATTTGCAAGATGAGCTAGCTCTAGGTACCTAGGATGGTCTAGCTGTATAAGTCTAATCAAAGTTGAAACAAGGATTGCATGATCATATGAGTAACCCTATCTCACATATGGGTTGAAAGAGTCCCGAATGACATATGGGGTATGCTTACAATCTATCTGAAAATACTCACATGCACACACAGGAATAATGAATAGTTAGGTCTGTTATGATAAGGGCCTTGTCCAATATAAGCCTTGTATAGTTAGTATGTGATTTTTGGAGAAATCTACTAGGGTGTTTGAGTCTCAAATAAAACCCAAAAAGGTGCTCCAATAGCAACAAGATACCAAATATCTTTAGACTTATGAAATATGATTCATTCATTCATAAGAATGCATTCTATAAAGCACAATCAAACATATAGGATAGATACCACATGAATATCAAAAATGATGTTTATACGACCACTGACTATATAGTGCAACAAAGAAGAAATATAAAAAATGACATAATCATTCATTAGCATTATACCAATCCATTTCACTGCATTTCATATATGGGTGATTAATTGATTAAGTTATTGTAATGAGAATTATCAATTCATTTGCATGATTGTTATACATTCTGTGGTGTCATATTTTAAAAATTGATATACACAGTTTACATTCATTCCTTATGTTTTAAGTGATTAAAGCATACAGGTTCATTTTAATTAGATTATGATTCTGTAGATAATGCATTACCATACATTGCATAGAATACCATAAACTGCATAAAATAAACACATGCCCACAAAGAAAAAATAAATATGCGTTCCAAAATAAACATCGCATCTATATACATACGTCATATATCTCACATCTAATCATCTAGATCACTGCATATCATCATCATAAAGTAAAATAGTTATCTAGTGCATGTCATTCATACATCGCATCATATAAACATAGCATTTACATAAGCCTTGCATCCATGTGCATCAAATAAACATAAAATCAAAATAAATATATAAACATGTATAAATAATGAGCCATAAGAGATCATATCATATATATATGTATCCAAAAGAGTACATAAGGAGTACAAAATACCCGCAGGCTACAACTGTGTAGGTCCTTGACCTTACACACAAAATAGTATATCAAAACTATAGTCGACAACTGCCATAACACAGATCTAGGCTGCTCCCCCTGTATTGGAGCTCTCATCACCTCCCTCCACACTGTACTCTAGATCTTGCTCTCCTGGATGACCTGGCACCTATGGTGGATCCTGCTGTGGATCTTGCCTACCTCCAAAGCCTGGTATAGAATGCACCTAGGCTAGTCCTCTGACTGGAGGTCCCTGATGTTTGCCCTGGATCTCTAGTCCTGGCCTACAACCTCATTGTGTTTGTATAAGAGGACATGTGCATTCTCTAAGTCCTATGAGTCTTGTGACTCGAGCTCACTATCGGTTGCCCTAAGGTCCTAGACCTGGTATGCTGAGACTCTGATGTAAAAGGATCCTCAAGAACCTGTAGCCTGTGCATATCTATGTAACTGACTAGCTGATAAACACAAGCAAGCAAGGCTATGTGCATCTCATTGGTCCTCATGACCATACCGCACAGTCACTCTACCTCCATAATTAGATCTTGTGTAGCTATTGTACCTACTACTGGTGCTGCAGGAGGCCCCATAATAGCCTGAGGAGGTGGCATAGCCTCCCTCTATGATCATGCAATATCCCGCTCTGTATCTACTATAGTTCGTTGTGCCTGTGCCCAATATAAGGTAGTATGTAGTCTCTACACCTAGGCCTCTGCATCGATAGCTCGAGTTGTGAGCTCCTATACCTGGTCCTGCACCTCAATCAGGTGCAACTTCCTGTCATCCACCTTCACCTCCATAGTGGTGATGGTAGTATCTCTCTTGAGCTACTAGGTGTGAAATCACCCAATATGACTCTACAAGTTAGCAACCTGAGCCAGTAGCCATACCTCTATGCTATTAGGAGGGACCTCACCTTCCTCGAGAGCATCCTCCTCAGGGTCAATCTTTGAATTATCCTTAGTGGTGGCCTTTGCACCCCAACCATCCTTAGTACACTAGTGCATC
>JAQPPZ010009783.1:0-25660 GCA_028583015.1 Wollemia nobilis | reverse complement strand
GGAGCGTCCTAAAATGGTGGGCGTCCTGCCCCCGGGTGCCCCCCGCACTGTTGCAGTTCTAATCGCCCCGCCCCAGAGCGATTAGAAATTTGTAGCAAATTTTAGTTCGTTATTTTTGCATCTGATTCTATGTTGCTTAAATAGGTTGTCATTCAAATTTCACATCATTTTGAGCTATTTTTGATCATGTTTTTGTCATTTCTCGCATTTGCTAACATGTAGGTAGCATCATCAAATTCCTAGTGATATTTGGGACAGTGCTATCTGACGTATTTCCAAAATACCCCATTTTAGCTAACCCCCAACTTTGCAGGTGATTTGGAGCTTCTCGGATGTGACATTTGGGACAGTGCTATCTGACGTTTTGTTGCAGGTCTAATCATCCTACCCCAGAGCGAATACGAATCTGTGGAAAATTTTTTGACTGTTCCATTTGCAGTGCCTTCTCGATGATGTTTTTATGCCTCTGTCAAGTTTTTATTTCATTTGGATCTATTTCAATTATCATTTTATTTATATTTTGCATGTACTAATTGAAGGCGTAGGGATTACATGTTTCATTTTATCTACAGGTGCTACTGACTATTTCCTGTTTCCTTGAACGTAGGGTCTCAACATTAGAAGGAGCATCAAGGTGTCAAGACTCATCAATGCAAGTGGCGACGACGTTTGGTCCGCCCACTTTACATGTAGGCATGCGAAAGAAGGAATAGCATCCATTGATGTGACAAGAACACATTTAATGCTCCTAGCCCCTAAATAGGGAGAAGGCGAATTGTAACTGAGTTCTGAAGCATATTAATAAAAGGGTTGTATTCCATATTGGCTTTCTATTTGGTTTCAATTTGTTTATGCCTCTTTCCTTTCATGCACTTTCAATTCATAGGATTTAGCGTTATCTTTTGTTTCATTTACATCGCATCTTGGCTTTTTCTTTTTGTTTTCGTATCCTTGTGATTTTAGTGGCGATCACGATGGGACACTTGTCCTCTATTTTTAAGATCAAAAATCTGATCAAAACTTGATTTTTTTTGCTTGCAGGTACCAAGTTTTCAAACGCTGGACTACTGTTTGTTCCAGTCTGTGATGAATACAGAGCTGGAATTTGTCTTACCTAGGGACGAATGGGCATTCATCCCACCCTGTGATGAATACAATTCTATTATTCATCCCACCCAGGGAGAAATAGCTCTCTATGGAGTTTCAGGACAGAAGCTCAGAACCATCCAATTTGGGCAGAGAAGAGGTAAGGGTCTTAAACTCCTTCTGTCATTTTATGTTTTATGTTTTCTGTTTTCTAGTTATTTGCTTGCTTAGGGAAATTTTTTACTACATGTTTACTTTCTTTTATGCAAAATAAAAAGAACCCCACACATCACATGGCAATTTAAACACCAAGGAGCTGGTCGTAAAACCCCAACCCTTAATCAAGACCAACGATGGATTTCATCACCACCTTGGCTTGAAATTTTGCATCCATAAACCCGATCGCTATTGTTGCTAGACGTAAATCCTAACGAAAGCTGACCAAGTGTAGTTGGGGTGATTCCCAATGCATGAGGATAAGTCTTCTATGGTAGGTGTCAAAAATAGGGTGATCCCCCTTTCGTACCGCCTATGTTCCACGTACCATTCTGCTCTCACGTATCGATAGTTTCCCTCACGTAAGGGCAGGTATATAGAGAGGTTGGTATAACAGCCTAGCAATGGTATATCGAAGGGGCGACCATTTTTAGGAGTCATAAGAGCCATCATATTGCATTTGCTACAAAACATTCTTTACAAAACTATCAAAACAAAAATCAAAACACACTAAACCGGGTTTAGGGCACACCTTTAATCTTTAAATGAGATAATCATTGCTTTGTGTGTGTGATATTTTTTGTTTAGTGTAGCATAAAAATCATAAAAAGAAATAAAAATCTATGCATCTTGTAGGAAAACACCACCATGGTGTACACCCGTAGCCAAGCCAAATCATGGGCAGGATCTGCGAAGAGTGTACAAGTGGGCACAAGTCACCTCCGCTATAGCCCCAAGGACTTGGTCATACCACCTTGGCGGCTTGACCCACAAGAGAGTCCACATCGTGCCATTTTAGAATGGGACTATAGAGGCACCCCTTCGAGGGGCACTCCCGTCCAACATAGACCCTTTCAGGAGGAGTCCTTACACGTGGCACTCAATATAAACAAGAAGGCTCCCTTAGAAGCTCGATATTAGTGGCCACCACGCGATGAAGCGCTAGAACAACATAGGATCCATGAGGAGAGACCACATGATTATGTCATGCCTCCCTTACCCCCCATCACTGTTAAGAATAATAAGCCAAATCTAGAGCACAAGGCTCTTCAAACAGGGCGAACCAACTCTGCCCGCCCCTTTCACATATACGAAAGGGAGCATGAGGAAGACCATTACATTCCTCAAGAGCAATACACAGCATGGGAGCAATGCGCCTCCGCACCTGCTATCTACCAGAATCACCTACTAAGGCCAGAGCCTCGATTGAATGTCGCCAACCTCGACAGAGGGAAGTGACCTATAGAGATCTCGGATCATCACGACCGAGATAAATGCATAGGAGAGGCATCTAGGCCTCCTAGACTCAATATGGCAGAACAAATCGACTTGGCAGTCACCAGACATGCCACCCGCCAAGCGTAGATCACGTAGCTTGAGCAAGACCAACAATAGCTAGAGCATTTATATCGCCTTAGCAAAGAGCGCATTCGGTGCCAAATAGATGAGTTGCTCCATAACACTGTGCCTGAGAGGGTTCCAACCCCTCGCACCCAAAGAGAAGAACCGTATGAGAGGTGCAACCCCTTGGTACAAGACAGGTCTCCATGACCTTACCAAGTGTTGCCTCCGAGACCTCCTAGACCTGAGCGAGAGGCCACTCCTAGGAACAACAATAGGCACCCTCCGTGGGGACCCACCCATGGTTATAGGTCTCATCCAAAAAATCCTCAAGAAGCATATGAGGAGTATGAGCAAGAAGAAGAGCGGGCCGAAATGCCCTACCAAGGTAGAGGGGGTGCTATCCGACCACCCCTCCATAGGCCTCAAGTTCCCCACAACCCACAACAGGAACTAACCAAAAAGGAAGAGATCAAATCTTCCGATGCATATAAAGCGCTGCTAGAGTGCTTGGAGTCTATGGAGACCAAGAATTATGGGCCTCAAAAGCCCACTTTATGCCAACTCCGCAGTCATCCTATGCATCCCTCAGTGCTGGCACCCCGTTACCCTAAACACTTTAAACTGCCTCAGTTGGCAATCTTTAGAGGGGAGGAAGATGCCCAAGAACATGTGACTAGATTCCTGAGCCAATGCTTTGGCATTCAAGACAATGATGCTTTGCTATTAAGAACATTTATAACCACGTTCGTAGGCCCTGCCTTGGATTGGTTCACTCAATTGCCAAAGCATAGCATTAGTAACTTAGATCAGCTAGTGGATGTGTTCCTCGAACACTTTGCCTTCAACACCAAGAAGAAGGCGTCACTAAGCGACCTAGCAAGCCTCAGGTAGTATGAGGAAGAAACCATGGCGGCCTATGGGAACCGGTGGAGGACTTTGCTTTCAAAGCTGCCCTACCTCCCTCCTATGGCCGACCTTACCCAAATGTTCTCAAAGAGTTGTTTGAGATCGATCTTCGTGCTATTGTAACTACAACAATATGCCACTTTAGAGGAAGCTTTGGTGCAAGCCAGAATCATTGAGGAGATCAAGATTCAGGATGGTGAGATAGCCAAGCCAAAGAAGAAAGAATGGTCTAAGAACACTAAAATAGGGACCACGCAACAGAAACCCGCTATGGTCAATCAAGTTTCTATAAACATCCCTAAGCCTGCACAAGCAACACAACCCCAAAAGGCTAACTATCAGGTGGTGCCTCCTAACGATTATGATAGAGAAAATCAAAGGCAAGAACAAAATCAGCAGCATTGCCCTAGGCGATAGTTCACACCTTACACAGAGTCCATAGATTCCCTGTTTGATCGTTTGTCAGTGGTAAACTTGATCAACCTGCTCGAGATTCAACCCATAGACCCCAATGTGCCAAAACCTAAGGGCTATAGGGAAGACTTGTACTATAGGTTCCATAGATGGAAGGGACATGACCTTAATGCATGTTGGAATTTTAAAGGCTTGGTGCAAGACCTAATAGATAACAAGACATTAGCGGTAGATAATCATGTGGCACCAAGCAACCAACAAATGGAGGTATTTAAGGACCCCTTGCCTGCCCATGATGCACAAGAAAAGACCCTACAAGTGAATGAGGTAACATAGAACTGCCCCATGCAGGGGTATGTAGGGATGATCAGTATAGTGACTCGAAACAAGAGGTACCCGAGCACAGCTGCCCCCATGGCAGCTATAGGAGAGGTGCCAACAATGTCACAACCGCAACAACACCTTGCACAACCTCCTTCACCTAGACCAGTGGCCATAATTCAGACCAAACTCACCTAGAGTTTGAGGACCACGTCGGCTAGGCTCTCCATCTACGAGCTCATACAACAATCATTGCCCCATCAGGAGGCTCTAATGGAGATACTAAAATCCATTGATTTGCAACCCCACAAAGCAAACTCCTTCAACAACTTCATGGGACATGTCAAACGATGCACTAAACTAGTCATCACCTTTCGAGAGGACGAATTGAAATCAGTGGCTGGTGACATGGAGGATCCAGCCCTGCATGTCATCGCGCGGGTCAACGGGATTCCGTACAAGAGGGTATTGGTGGACACTGGCTCATCTAGTAATATCATTACAATAGCAGCCTTGAAGCACCTAAAGTTGCCAGCATCTCACATAGTGGCCTCCACATATACACTGCGAGCATTCAATGATGCAATATGCTCAACAATTGGCACAATTGTCCTACCCATCCAAGTGGGGCAAAATACTATACCTACATTGTGCCACATCTTGGAGGGTGAGATGGCCAATAACATCTTGTTGGGTTGGCCATGGATCAGGGATATGAAGTATGTCCCTTTGATAGCTCATCAGTGCTTAAAGTATACATTCGAAGGGCAGGTGCATGTAGTCCCGACGGACTTAGAACCCTTCAAGTATTGCAATACGATGCAGCTAATGCCACAATCGACCCTTCCATCAACACATTTGTATTTTTAGTTGAATCCATCTAAACAGGGTCCAATTCCGTAGGCATCCCCATTGACAAGTCCATCAAATCCCCATCCAAGTCCATCTTCATCGTTTGGTCCTTCATTGACGCCACCTACGATGGCCACACCAAAGGACAAAGGGAAGAAACCCCTGGAAGAGTCATCACCATCAGTCTCAACCATATCTACTGAGGAGATGCCTAGTAGAATGGAAGTCGAAGCTCCTAGTTCACTCGATATGGAGTGGACTCAGGAAGAAATTTCGTTCCCTCCCCCTCAATCGCCAACAATCATCGTTGAAATGGCCAATACGGGCCTGGGGGAGTACTTGGTGCGGAATATCGTAGCAACACCCACACTGGAGTCCATGTAGGACATGGGGAGACCTCACCTCCCCATAGGTACTATTGTTCCTCTAGGCTACCCGTCGAATCAGACAAACTTTGTGTATGGGGGCCTTGATCATGGTATTGAACCATACATGCAAGAGGAAGAAGATGAAGAGCCTTTTGTGGAAGACGTCAACTATTTGTCAAACCTAGATTTCACTTTGAGATACCTTGGCCAATGCAATTAGCATGGATATGGGTTAGGCAGATATGAGCAAGTAGTGCGTGTTCTTTGCCAACCAAGATACCAAATGCCATACGAAAAATCGAGAATAGGGTTCAACCACCCTCTACCCTTGGACATCTTGGTAGAGAACATGAAAGGCCTAGGGATAGGCAATAAGGGTGGAGTGGCATTAGATCCATATGCCAATCCTAACACAACATATACATTGGGGGATTTTCTCCCATCGTTGACAACAGACCTTGTTGACCCCAACAACCCTTTCCCTTCGCTTAAGAAAGGAGAAATTTTGAGAACTCACCTACGAGAGGGGTATAGACAAGGTAAAGAAGGATATTCAGAAGACGAGTTAGAATATGAGGTAGCACCATGGGACCCCTTCGAATCGGATATCAATCACTCACAAGTGACCCCCATGGATGATTATCAAGAAATCCTCTTGGCAATGTTCCCTTTGGATGCTCCAATCGAGCAAGTGCCACATCAAGAAAATCAGGTCCCCTTGCAAAGAGCGAAACAACCCCAATGGGGCCAGGTCAATTTGCTCGAGCAAGATGAGCCTCTAATGTCGCAAACAGTTGTTGGAACCAACGAATGCCTTTTGATCTCCGACAGTGATTATGAAGATGAAACTGAGATGGCATATCTCAATCACATGTGATAGATGCAGCAACAATACCCCCTAGATATTGATGACATATTTGAAAAACTAAACATAAGGCTAGGGCATGAGTGGCACATAAACCCAACATAGTGGGACCAAGTGTTGAATCTGCCACTTTGGGCATATAGAGAGCACCTACCACCCAGAGACCCTAAAGAGATATCAGTGCCGAGGGCAGACCCTATCCTCCTATCCACACATAGGGCTGATCCATTCATGCTAATACCTCCAAATCCAGATCCAAAGCACAAATATCATCTACAATGTCTGAGTCATCACACCCATGGTAATGGAGACCAAAATCATTTCATCAACATGATCTCCATTGACTTAACCGCCCCCATCCACAATCCGACCAATCCAACACAGTCATTGTATCTTGAAATAGATGCCATAGACTAAGATCGCGCCAATTCACCACCATCCCCATAAGAGTACTGGCCTTTCGATGAGATGCCTCATTTCACCCTAGGGCCAACTCAGGATATATTCCATGCTAAAGAGGAACCCAAGGTTCCCAACGTAGATCTAAACTCAGCAAATGATATCCACTTGATCCCAACTCCACACCTGTTGGAGGACAGATCCCACATGTTGGTCGAGGAGACAACTGACATAGACATCGGCTTTGATCCAATGAATCCATAGATTATCAAGTTGGGGGTAAGTTTAACTCCCGAAGAGCAAGCCGACTACATTGCCCTTCTTAAATAGAAGAAGGAGGTTTTTGCATGGTCCTACAAAGACATATCGGGGCTAGATCCACAGCTAGTCACACATAACCTAACACTTGATCCGACAGTCAAGCCAGTTAAGTAAAAACTACGTAAGATGCACCCAACAATGGCCTTAATGGTCAAATACGAATTACAAAAGTTGTTGTAGGCACAGTTTGTCATCTACATGGATTACCCACCATGGCTATCCAACATGGTGCCCATCAAAAATCTTGATGGAAGGATTCGCATATGCACTGATTTTTGAGATCTAAACAAAGCAAGTCCTAAGGATGATTTCCCCTTGCCAAGTATCGATGAATTGGTAGACGCTATAGCAGGCCACAAAATGCTTTCCCTCACGGATGGTTTCTCGAAATACAATCAGATTCGTATCAATCTCGAGGACCAACTAAAAACGGTGTTCACAATGCCTTGGGGGACATTTTGTTATAAGGTCATGCCCTTTGGCCTTAAAAATGCTGGCACCACCTACCAACGTGCCATGACATACATCTTCCATGATCACATGCATAAAAATTTGGAAGATTACATGGATGATTTTTTGGCCAAATATCTTTTGCGCCTAGATCATCTCGATGACTTAAGCAAGATCCTTGATCGCCTCATGGAACATAAAGTTTGACTGAATCCCAAGAAGTGCGTATTTGGCGTCACATTTGGAAAACTCTTGGGTTTCATAACGAGGCATCGAGGTGGACCCAAACAAATCAAGGAAATCCTTGAAATGCTTCCCCCAACTACCATCAAGCAGCTCAAAAGCCTGTAGGGAAAGGTTGCGTCAATCAAGCACTTCATAGCGCAGCTATCTGACAAGTCTCGACCCATGAATAAATTATTGCACAAGGGGGTAGCATTTCATTGGGATGATGAGTACCAGTTAGCCTTCGATGACATTAAACAATACTTGGCTTTGCCACCAATATTGGCACCACCTAGACCAGGAGTTTTGTTCTACTTATACATCTCAGCTATTAAGGTGGCACTGGGTGCCATGTTAGCCCAAAAGAATGAACTTCACAAAGAAAAGGATACTTACTATCTTAGCCGCACCCTGGTCAGTTATGAACTTAACTATGCATACGTCGAGAAGCTCTGCTTGGCAGTGGTGTTTGCTACCAAAAAGCTATGCCATTACATGCTGAGCAACATGACGTATGTTGTGTCTAAGGAGAATCCATTGCGGTACATGATGAGTCGTACTTATCATAGTAGCCGCACGGTGAAATGGATCATGTTGTTGATAGAGTTTGACATCAAGTTCATTGGACAAAAATCCATCAAAGGTCAAGTCATAGCCGATCAACTAGCAGAGGCTCCTCTCAAATATGATCAGCCTCTAACCATAGAACTACCCGATGATGGGGTCTTCCATGTCTCAAAATCGCCAGATTCCGATGAGCCTGAGTCACGAGCCGACATAACCCTATTTTTTTATGGGTCTAAATGTGAGCAAGGGCATGGCACGGGAATTGTATTCTTCACACCGCAAGGGGCTCTAATGCCTCTGTCATTTAAATTAGTTTTCCCGTGCACCAACAACAATGCAAAATATGAAGCCTTGCTCATAGGTCTTTAGATAGCAATCACCATGAACATCAAACGATTAAACATCTTTGGTGATTCACTGTTAATTATTAAACAAGTCAAAGGGGTATTCCAATGTAAATGCCCAGTTTTGTAGGCCTACAAAGCCCTTGTGGACAAATTCCTAGCAAAGCTTGAATGGTATGACATCGAGACACTCCCTCGATCATCGAATCATTTTGCAGACACTATGGCCTCCTTGGGGTCACTAATCCCGTAAGACATTTTTGGTGATATGACCACCATTCAATTCAAAACCCTATCACAATCCGTGATGGAGCATGCAAGCTCTGACTTAACGCCAAGAATCCACCTCATCCAGATTGAACCGTCCCCGAACAAGTTCTCTCAAATCCACGATTGTCTGAATCATGCCAACTAGGGGTCCTTGTTCTCCCCTACTCCCCTTAATAGCAACACAACGTTGTTCTTACAAGTTCTTTCTCGCTCAACTTTTGCTAAGGATGAACTTCAAGAGGGATTGGTTGTTCATACTATCGAGGTTTTCGATCAGCAGGATTGGTATACACCCATAAGGGACTACCTCAAGTTAGGTAACCTCCCACTTGGATTGACGCATTCCGCAAAACAATCATTCAAACAGAAAGTGGCTAAACATGTCTTGTTAGGAGACATTTTGTACCATCGTATCTTCAAAGGAATCCTCCTTCATTGCTTGGACCAACGAGGAGTCCACTTGGGCGATCACCCAAGCACACGATGGTACATGTGGTGTCCACTTCGATGGTATGGCCATCGCAAAGCGCATTCTATGCATGGGCTATTATTGGCCATATTTAGAGCGATATTATTGCGCATATGTAAGGAAGTATGTGAAGTGTCAACACCATGCAAATTTGACACACATACCTTCTCAGGCCTTGCAGCCAATCCAATTGGCTTAGCCGTTTTCATAGTGGGGCTTCGATCTAATCGAAAAGATCTCCCCTGCATCATCAGGTCATCACACGTTCATCATAACGGCCACAAAGTACTTCACCAAGTGGGTGGAAGCAATTTCGCTTACCTCTACGATTGGAACCCGCATTTCGAAGTTCATTTTACATAACATCATATGTCGTTTTGGTATTCCATCCAAGATAATCTCGAATAATGGGATGTCATTCAAGAACAAAGACGTGTGTGCTTTGACCACAAAGTACAAAATTTAGCATAGTTTTTCGACACCCTATTATCTATAGGCAAATGGGCAAGTAGAGGCATCAAACAAAATGCTAGTTGCCATCCTCAAAAATACGATCACAGACAGTCATAAGGATTGGCACATTCGAATCCCACTTGCCCTGTGGGCTTATCGCACCAGCATTCGGACGCCCACTAGGGCAACTCTGTTTTTTCTTGTGTATGGATCTAAGGCTGTCATGCCTCTCGCATTGGAAATTCCTTCCCTGTGCATATGAATGCAAGAGTTCATTGATGATGATACTACACGACAGGCCCGGTTAGACCAGATTACATTGCTTGATGAACGAGGCGTTAATGCTCTCAAGAATTTACGTATCTATCAAGAGTGACTTAAGAAAGCATACAACATGAAAGTTCATTTGAGGGACTTTCAGGTTGGTGCTTGGTCTTGAAAGAGAACCAACATAATTCTAGTTTGCCATCCCATCTAAGGGACAAGTTCGTGGCAAAATGGTTAGGTCCCTATGTAATTGATAGCAAAATAGGACCTGGAACATACCGGCTAGCCTCTCTTGACAGAATCAAGGAACTAGAACCCTTGAACATCAGTCATTTGAGGCCATTCCATATCTAAGAAAGCCATAGCCCAAACCTAAAAGCTCCAAGGATTCTCATAATCGCGTGGTCAAACCAAAATCTCCAAGGACTCCTGTAAGCGCTTGGTCAACCCCAAAACGTCCCAAAGGTACCCATTACCCCTTTGGTCAAACCAAAAATCTCCAAGGATTCCCATAATCGCTTGGTCAATCCCAAAATTCCCCAAAGGTACCTATTACCCCTTTGGTCAAACCAAAAAGCTCCAAGGATTCTCGTAGTCTCTTGGTCAATCCCAAAATTCCCCAAAGGTACCCATCATCCCTTTGTTGAAAACAAAAGCTCCAAGGATTCCCGTAGTCACTTGGTCAATCCCAAAACACCCCAAAGGTACCCATTATCCCTTTGGTCAAACCAAAAGCTCCAAGGATTCCCGTAGTCACTTGGTCAACCCCAAAAAGCCCCAAAGGTGCCCATTACCAGCTTGGTCAAACCAAAAAGCTCCAAGGATTCCCGTAGTCGCTTGGTCAACCCTAAAACACCCCAAAGGTAACCATTACCCCTTTGGTCAAACCAAAAAGCTCCAATAATTCCCGTAGTCGCTTGGTCAATCCCAAAATGCCCCAAAGGTACCCATCATCCCTTTGGTCAAACCAAAAGCTCCAAGGGTTCCCACAATCGCTTGGTCAAAAAATAAATAAATAAATAAATAAGAAAATTCAAAAATAACAAAAATTTGCATCTCATCTTCATACTCACAAAAAAATCAATCCATCGAAAACACAAAAATAATAGTTGCATTAAGCATCACATCCATACATTGCATATTTGATAGTCATACAGGTCAAAGGCACCATAGACTCTAATTATTCGACAAATCCATATTTTTTCCACCTTTTTCCACTCTATCAACAGTCCATAAAAAATAAATGCCATTCACATATTTTCACCATATCATAGTCAATTGTCTTCTAATGTATTTAGAGTTTTCGTCACTTCAGCTGTCCTTAGCTTTCTAGCCAAATACTATACAAAGTCAGACAAATTTTACAAAGGTAGACTTTTACTTGGATCACACCTTGTTACGTAGCATCCCAACACAAATTAAAACACATAAAAATTCCCAAGTTGTGTGAACGAAGGATGAAATTTGTAAAGCAATTCAAGATACTATCTAGTGAAAAAGTTATCTTGCTCATCCCCTTGTGCGAATGACCCCAAAAATGCTGAGAGTTGGCAAAAGTACAAGCATCTTCCCTACCCAATTCCCCAAGAATCCCAAGTTCTCAAAAAGTTGCAAATCATCAAAAATTTCCAAAATTCAATACTACAAAGTTTGACATCAAATCCCACAAAGTGCATACATCAAATAGCACAGGCAATAGTGATTCTCATCCTAAATATTCAAATCCCTTGCTCAAAAGAAAAAAAACAAAAATAAACAGTGATTTTTATCACTATAGAAGAGCAAGTATCCCAATACAATTGAAGAAAATAAGGGAGTCGAACTTGAATCCCTGGAACTCTCAAGCATTCAGAAGGTCATGAGGTAAACCTCGGTATCGGTTTTGTGGATAACCTATCAGTCACTGGTGGCAAACCTCCCGCATGACGATATATCTGTCACATTAACTTGTGTGCAGATCAATGTTTGCATGTGGATGAGCTAGCTTATGTTATCCTAGATAGCACCGCAGATTAATCTAACTAAATACAACAAAGGAGTTAGTGGATCTAATTAGGTGATCCTCAGTACAGGTTTGGTTGATAGCCTATCTGGCACTGGCGGTATCCTGATAAATACCACATAAATAAACTCAATTGCACACACAGGGATGTGAAATAACTTGGTCAAAGACAAGTCAGATTCATACCTTGTTCAAAAGTCTTGTAAGATACAAGTACAGCCTTGGCTAATTAGTTAAAACATCTGAGTCTCAGAAAACCTTAACTACATTATAAACCAACTGTGATATCTTTCGTCCTTGCATCACCATCAAAAAATACAAAAAAAATAACATGTATACATAAAAAATTCATTTACCACAACAATCGCCTAGGACAAAAGCCATAAGCAGTCTATGGTGCCACCACCAACAATTACAATTTCAATTCATCCATTCCATTTGCATATCATATAAATTAGAAACTTTAGCATTCATCGCAACATATCCATACATAATGTAAATTAACATGCATCCATCAAACATCAATCATTGTGCATAAAATCAAATCACAACACGTGTATAAACAAAAGAAAGTCATATGTATATATATATATATATATACATCAAAAATGCCCCGCAGGTACAATAAACCGGTCCTCGACCTCGCAAAATGCAAAAGCTCAAAAACCCCCATCCTAGGGTGTCGACCACCATGATCACACAGATCGGTGCGACGAGAACTACCCCCATGGTGTGGGTCCTATGGGACCCCTTAGGGCGACTGCTGCTAGCCCCTGCATCATGCCTATTAGTGCCACCCTCATCTAATCGCTTGTGACGAGACGATGTTGACTGCTCAGTATCACTGCCTCTCATCTAAAGTGAAGACCCACCTCTAGAGAGCTCAGGTAACCACCCCCTGAGGTGGATAATCTCTCCCTCAAAATCCATCTGATGCCGAAACCACTCTGCCTCCCACCATAGATACACAACCACTATGTCATCGCGCTACGCCAATGCCTTCTCCCACTCTTGCCAGTCGCATCCGTAGGAGATCCATCTCCCATGCAGCATCTGTCCCCCCATCCCGTCGGTGGTACGTAGCAAATGCGTTCTCCCGCTTAGTGATGAGGAATCTTAGACCTAGGGGCTAATTATTTTTAGACCTAGGATATGTTCATTAGGACTTAGTATGCACAATAATCAACATGAGTTGTTTGTTTCCTCCGTTGAATGGTCTAGGTCTAGGTGTTTTTCTTTTCGACATTTTAGGGCTTTCATCTTTAGCCTTTCCTTGATTTTGTATGTAAATCCTTGGAGCAGTTGATGATTTCCAGGATTACGGTTTTATTTTTGGACTTATTTAAAGTCCTATGTTTTCAATAATACTTAGCTTCATTTTATTCCATATCAGTTGGTATCAGAGCGAAGGATTTTTGGAGGTTTTGGGTTATTTTCGATCTCCATAGTGTGGTTTGGATAGTTTTCCACCACCTTCGTTCCAGTGTGAAGCTCAAAAAAATTGCACAAATTTTTGCTGCCAATACTACAGAAAAATTACAAGCAATTTTTATTGTTGATTAATTTATTTTCTTTGTGCAAAATAATTTTAATCGTCGCAGTGTCATTTTGCCTTCAACGTTCGCAATTGCACGAGAGGCCACTATAATATTGATTTAAAAAAAAAAACAAAAAGGATAAACCATAATTAAAGTTTGCAAATTAAATTGGGCACATTTTATTTTGCACATTTTGTAACTTTGTTTTTTTTTGTGACAATTTTTGCTGGCGATCACTCGGGGTCAAATGGCTTCTGAATTAGCCAAAAAATTGGCTCAAGTAACCCAACTTGTCAGCATTTTGGCTGATAAGGTTACTTCTACTGAAGTGCAACAACAGTGTGAGGTTCCCCTTTACACTGGCTCGCGAGATCCAGAGGTCCTAAACAGCTGGATTTTGGACATGGACAGTTGGTTTGAGTATACCAAGATAGCAAAGGATCAGCAAGTTAACTTTGCTAAGTTGAAACTTTTTGGCATTGCCAAGGTCCTTGTCACTGATCGACAACGGACCCAAAATCCCATTGACACGTGGGATGAATTGCAAAGAGTATTGAAGAATAATTTTTATCCTTCAAACTATGCCACTGAGCTTGACATCAAGTGGCTTCGTCTTCGACAAACCTCCAATATGACTATTCATGATTATATTTTTTAGTTTAACAAGTTGTAGATTTTGAATTCTGTATAGGATAATGCAGCACAACTTGTTAACAAATTCAAAAGTGGCTTGCAGGAACCCATTTACAGGAAGATGAAATACAAATTGATTGTAAACATTGACATGGCTTTCAATCAAGCCCTTCTTGATGAGGAGGAAATGAGGGAGCAATCGCGTTGGACTCGCTCTTCTACGTAAGAAGGAAATCAGAAGGCTTCTCCTCAACCTTCCAAGGGAGCTAAATCTTCTTCTTCTACTTCTCCCTCTTCTTCATCTTCCCCTTCTTCTTCTTCATAAAAATATTTTGCTTCTAAATCACCTTTGATTTGTAATTATTGTAAAAAGCTAGGACATACTCAAAAGAGGTGTTTTAAGTTGCAAAATGTGAAGAAACAATCCCTAGTTGTAAAGCCTTCCAATGACGACTCACAAGAAAATCCCATTGAGGCTACAAGGGAACGTAAGCCTTATAAGGAATTGGCAGGGTTAAACAAATTGACCCTTATGAATACTTCACAAGGTAATCACAAGAATTTATTTGTGACTATGGTCCATCTCAGTGACACCTTTATGGTTGATTGTATAATTGATAGCGGCTCGTAGAAAAATCTAATTGCGAGGTCCGTTGTTGACAAACTGAAGTTACCGATGAATCCTCATCCTCATCCTTATCCTTTGGGATGGAAAGACAATGGGATTACATCCGACATCACACACACTTGCACTGTGAATTTTGCTTTTAGTCCTTGTTTTGTGGACTCGGTTGTGTGCGATGTAACTCCAATGGATTGTTGTGGCTTGTTGCTTGGAAGACCCTATCAATACGATAGGAGGTCTATACATGATGGGTACAAAAATACATACACTTTACA
Organism: Wollemia nobilis; assembly: GCA_028583015.1. NCBI lineage: Eukaryota > Viridiplantae > Streptophyta > Pinopsida > Araucariales > Araucariaceae > Wollemia > Wollemia nobilis. The sequence goes on along the minus strand of JAQPPZ010009783.1, from coordinate 10,450 downwards.
TAAAGACAATAAGGCTTTCATAATCAAAAGTACACAACAAACACCACATAATTTGATGTTAAGTTGTAGACAAGCACGCAAAGCTATAAACCAAGCAAAGGAATTAGCACTCATCTTCATTAGACCAATTCAAGAAGAAAAGCATGCACCTAAGCACAGTAATAACAGGAGTTCTTCAGTTCATTCAATACTTCAATCATTTTTTGATGTTTTTCAAGAACCCACAAGTCTTCCTCCTGAAAGACAGATTAATCATAGTATTGAGATTGTTCCCGCATCTTCTCTTCCTAATTCTTCAATGTATAGACAATCAATAGTGCAAATGGAAGAAATTAAGAAACAAATTCAAGCATTGTTTACTAAAGGGTTCATCAAACCTAGAACTTCCCCTTGTGCTTCTCCTATCTTGCTTGTGTTGAAGAAGGATGGCACATGGAGATTATGCATTGATTTCAGGGCACTCAATAAGATTACAATCAAGAATCGTTATCCACTTCCTCGCATTGATGATCTCTTGGACCAATTACAAGGTGCAAAATTCTTCTCCAAGATTGATATCAAAAGTGGGTATCATCAGGTGAGAATTCAAGCAGAAGACACTTGGAAAACAACATTTAAGACCAAAATGGGGCTCTTTGAATGGCTTGTCATGCCCTTTGACCTTACAAATGCTCTAGCTACATTTATGTGGCTGATGAATGAAGTATTCAGAGATTGTTTGGATCAATTTGTAATCATCTATTTGGATGATATTCTTATATATTCTTCTACTTGGGAGAATCATTTGGAACACTTGGAAACGGTTCTTCAAACTCTTCAAAAGAACCAATTGTATGCAAATTTTCCTAAACGTTCCTTTGGGCAAACATTCATTGCCTATCTTGGATTTGTAATTAGTGAAAAATGTGTGCAAGTAGATCCTTCCAAAGTTGAAGTTATCTTCTCTTGGCCAACTCCTACTTCAATCACGGAGTTAAGAAGTTTTCTTGGACTTGCCAATTTCTATCAAAAGTTCATTGGAGGATATTCTTCTATTGTTGCACCTTTACACTATTTGATGAAGATCAAAGTTCAGTTTCAATGGACAAAGGATCAACAAAAAGCCTTTGACACATTGAAACACAAATTGAGTACTGCACCAGTTCTTGTTCTTCTTGATTTGTCTCAACCATTTGAGATAGAAACTGATGCTTTGCAAGTTGCACTTGGATCTATGCTCATGCAGAATGGCCATCTAGTGGTTTACCATTCAGAAACATTTTCAAAGGCCAAGAAGAACTATTCTACATATGATAAGGAGTTCTATGCTTTGGTTCAAGCAATCAAGTATTGGAGGCATTATCTCTTGGGAAAATAAACAATTGTTCATACAGATCACATGCCCCTTAAGTTTCTTCAATCTCAAACAAAAATTGAGGAAGCTAGGCACATGAAATGGGCATCATACTTGCAACAATTCCATTTGGTAATCAAGTACAAGAAAGGATGAAACAATGCAGTGGCTGATTGTTTGAGTCGTCCTCCTTCTACTCTTGTTTTGACAGTTGTCACTACATCCCATCTTGGCTTCCAAACTTGGCCTACACAGTATCCTATGGATCCAAATTTTGGCAAAGTTTTCCACCAAATTTCCAATCCTTCTTTTTCAAATTTGAGAGCTCTTTAGGACTTTCATATTTAGGATGGAATGTTGTACAAATTGACAAACTTTGTGTTCCTCATGGGAATAGGGAGTCTCTTCTGAAGGAGGCTCATTCCACACTCTATGGGGGAAATTTTGGTAGGCAGAAAACTCTTCATCATCTTCAACAGTTTTTCTTTTGGCCACAGATGCAAGGAGATGTTCTTCGCTTCTTGCGACAATGTGCAGTCTGTAATCGCTCCAAATTAGCTAATAGGACATTGGGAATGAGCATGCATTTGCCCATTCCTTCTAGTCCATGGGAAAGCATTTCCATGGATCTCTTGAGCGGTTTTCCAATGACAGTATGCAAGAATGATTGTGTCTTTGTTGTGGTGGACAGATTCAGCAAAATGGCCAAATTTATTCCTTGTCGCAAGACAAGTACTGCACAAGATCTTGCCCAACTCTTATTTGAGGTGGTATGGCATTCTTTTGGTCTTCCTACCAACATTTTCTCTAATCATGACTCACGCTTTGTGGGTCACTTTTGGTGATCACTTTGGAAGATTTTGGGAGTATATCTTAACTTCTCTACTACTTATCATCCTCAATCTGATGGGCAGACAAAGGTAGTTAATCGTACTCTCATGCAAATTTTGAGGATTTACCATCATTCCACTCCAGCCAAGTGGGACTTAAGCCTCACTCACATTGAGCATGCCTACAACAGGGCCGTCCATAGAATTCAAAAGTGGCTTGCAGGAACCCATTTATAGGAATATGAAATACAAGTTGATTGTAAACATTGACATGGCTTTCAATCAAGCCCTTCTTGCTGAGGAAATGAGGGAGCAATAACGTGGGACTCGCTCTTCTACATCAAGAGGAAATCAGAAGGCTTCTCCTCAACCTTCCAAGGGAGCTACATCTTCTTCTTCTCCTTCTCCCTTTTCTTCATCTTCCCTTTCTTCTTCATAAAAATATTTTGCTTCTAAATCACCTTTGATTTGTAATTATTGTAAAAATCCAGGACATACTCAAAAGAGGTTTTTTAAGTTGCAAAATGTCAAGAAACAATCCCTAGTTGTAAAGCCTTCCAATGAGGACTCATAAGAAAATCCCATTGAGGCTACAAGGGAACGTAAGCCTTATAAGGAATTTGCAGGGTTAAACAAATTGACCCTTATGAATACTTCACAAGGTGATCACGAGAATTTGTTTGTGACTACGGTCCATCTCAGTGACACCTTTATGGTTGATTGTATAATCGATAGCGGCTCGTGAAAAATCTAATTGCGAGGTCCATTGTTGATAAACTGAAGTTATCGATGAATCCCCATCCTCATCCTTATCCTTTGGGATGGAAAGACAATGGGATTACATCCGACATCACACACACTTGCACTATGAATTTTGCTTTCAGTTCTTCTTTTGTGGACTCGGTTGTGTGCGATGTAACTCCAATGGATTATTATGGCTTGTTGCGTGGAAGACCCTATCAATACGATAGGAGGTCTATACATGATGGGTACAAAAATACATACACTTTGCACAAAGACAATAAGGCTTTCATAATCAGAAGTACACAACAAACACCACATAATTTGATGTTAAGTTGTAGACAAGCACACAAAGCTGTAAATATCCATTTGAAGTGTGTTTTGGTTTTTAGTCACTTGCTCCTTATGAGTTACCTTTGTCTTTGCCTTCTTCAGACATAATGCACATTCAGAAGGAACAAGACAAGGCCAACTCTTTTGTACATAATTTGTAGAGTCTTCAAGCCAAAGTGGTTCAAATTCTTCAAAAGACTCAAGCAAAGCGAAACAACAGATGGACAAGCACCGCACACCTCATTCCTTTCAAGTTGGTGACAAAGTATGGTTTCATCTTGACAAACGACGATTTGCAGATAAGGCACATAGCAAAATCAAGCCTCTTCGTTATGGGCCTTATACTATTCTTAAGCAAATCTTTGAGAATGCCTTTCGCTTGGACCTTCCAGCTCATCTTGGCATTCACGATGTTGTCAATGTTGATCTTCTCAAACCATACTATGATTCAACACTAGAAATAGTTCTAGCCATCATACATCCATTTGATGTGGTTCTTGATGCTCAACTTCCGCTTGACGTTGATACAGTATTTGATACGAAGACCCGACAAACACGCCAAGGTGCTTCTACTTCATATCTTGTGGCTCGATGAGGCCAATTTCCACATCAGGATCGCTAGATTTTTGCTCACATTCTGTCCTGGGATTTTCCCTCTTTGTTAAAAGCATTGGAGTCCAATGCTTCTTTTGTTGGGACGAATGATGAGGAATATTAGACCTAGGGGCTACTAATTTTTATGTTGAGCAAGGTGTAGCAAAAGTATTGTCCTTGTTGTCAACATAGACAGATAGATCAGTTGATGTAGTGGACAGGAGTTCAGAGGTCAGTCAGAACATGTACAATGAATTTCCAAGAAGATAGAAGTGGCCCAGATTCAAAAAATCAAAGAAAAAGACAAGTAAGAAAACTGTCGCGATATCGCGACATGTTTTCTGTCGCAATTTTGCGACATGGACGGGGAGAGAGAATGCGCAAGCAAAATTGTCATGATTTCACGACATGGATGAGGAGAGAGAAGGCACAAGCAAAATTGTCACGATTTCACGACATGGACGAGGAGAGAGAAGGCACAAGCAAAATTGTCATGATTTTGTGACATGGACGAGGAGAGAGAAGGCGCAAGGAAAACTGTCACGATTTCATGACATGTTGGCAGAGAAGGAGGCAAGTAGAAAAATTGTCGCGATTTCACGACATGTTGGCAGAGAAGGAGGCAAGTAGAAAAACTGTCGCGATTTCGTGACATGTTTGAAGAAGAGGCGTAGGCAAAGAAAACTGTCACGATTTCGTGACATGTTTAGAAAGTGCAAGGAAGACTGTCACGATTTCGTGACATGTTTAGAAAGTGCAAGGAAGACTGTCGTGATTTCATGACATGTTTAGTTAGCACAAGGAAAGCTATCGTGATTTCGTGACAGGATCGAAGAGAAAGCGCCAAGGAGAGAAAGTGTCACGATTTCACAATAGGATCGAAGAGAAAGTGCCAAGGAGAGAAAGTGTCGCGATTTCACGATAGGATCAAAGAGAAAGTGCCAAAGAGAGAAAGTGTCACGATTTCACGACATGATCGAAGAGAAAGTGCCAAGGAGAGAAAGTGTCATGATTTCACGATAGGATCGAAGAGAAAGTGCCAAGGAGAGAAAGTGTCATGATTTCACGACAGGGTCGAAGAGAAGTGCAAGGAAGAGAAAGATGTCACGATTTCGCGACATGTTCCATTTTTGCTGGCCAAAGATAGAAAAGGCACAAGGCAGCGAAAGTGTCACGATTTCATGACATGTTCCATTTTCACGGGCGAAAGGAAGAAAAGGCACAAGGCAGAGAAAGATGTCGCGATTTCGTGACATGTTCCGTTTTTGTGGGTGGAAGGAAGAAAAGGCACAAGTCAAAGAAATATGTCCCAATTTCGCGACATGTTTCGTTTTCACGGGCGAAAGCGAAAAGGCACAAGGCAGAGAAAGATGTCACGATTTCGTGACATGTTTCGTTTTCACGAGCGGAAGGCAGAAAAGGCACAAGGCAGAGAAAGATGTCACGATTTCGTGACATGTTCCATTTTTGCTGGTTGAAGCCAAGAAGAGTAGCGAGAAGGTGAAAGTGTCACGAATTCGTGTCATGTCCGTTTTTCGCTAGAGCAAGCGAAGAAGAGTAGCGAGAAGGCGAAAGTGTCACAATTTCGTGACATGTCTAGTTTTCGTGAGTGCAAGCGAAGAAGTGGACAAGGAGGCAAAAACTGTTATGATTTCGTGACATGTATTTTCATGGGTAAAAGGTGAGAAGGGCAGAAAGATACATAAGTGTCACGATTTCGTGACATGTCGCAACAGCACGATAACAGACAGTTAATTGGAACAGAACAACAGTTAAAGGGGCAGTTGTAGAGGAAAAGCATGCAACCAAAATAAGAAGAGGTAACTAGAGTAAATGCGATAGTTACAGATGTAGTCATGCAACTTTTTAAGAACTGGAGTTAACTGGAGTAAATCGAATAGTCACATTAATAGAATCATAAAATACATGCATGCACATAAATGAATTTGTACAGTCATGGTAGAGATATACGTTGCATGTAACATAATAATGCACACTCTATAAATATAGGAGTTACAGTTAACAAGTGGCAGAAGAGAATATTAAAAGAAAAGTTACGGGTTGCATGCGTAAATATGGAAGCAAAAAATAGAGACTTATTTGTTATAAAAGCAGGTCTACGTGAAGTATATTGCTACTGTTGTAAGTGAGAATTTACTGCGCAAAGAGGGTTAGAAGAGGGCCAAGAGAAGGATAAGCAGAGTCATGAGAGCGTGTAGAGTTTAATCAAGTTTAATTAATTATAGACTAGTCAGGGTCGTGAAAACAGCGAAGGCATTTTTATGTCATTGAATTAAATCAGAATAGCAGTTCAAGTTGGTGCTTGGCATTAGGGGTTGGTGCTCTTATCTGTTGCAGTAGAAAAACAAGGGGTTGGTGCTCCTTCTAGTGGATTCTAGTAAAGTGTTTGTAAAATTGGTGTTTTGCAAAGGCTGGATTTGGATTGAAGTCCAAGCAGTCATTTTTGAGGAGTAGCCAAATTGGTGAACCTCGTTACATTGTGTGTTGTGGTGTGCTCTCTTGTGATTATTGCTTTATCTATTTTCTAGTTCTCTTTGCTTCAGTTTTAAGAATTGCAGATCAGATTTTTAGCTACACTGATTCACCACCCCCCTCGTAGTGTCATTATGAGAATATCATTTTAGACCTAGGATATGTTCATTAAGACTTAGTATGCACAATAATCAACGTGAGTTGTTTGTTTCCTCCATTGAATGGTCTAGGTCTAGGTGTTTTTCTTTTCAACATTTTAGGGCTTTCATCTTTAGCCTTTCCTTGATTTTGTACATAAATCCTTGGAGCAGTTGATGATTTCTAGGATTACGATTTTATTTTTGGACTTATTTAAAGTCCTATGTTTTCAATAATACGTAGCTTCATTTTATTCCATATCACTCAGCCAACTGAGTCCGTAGGAGATCCCTCTCCTGCAAAGCCTCCCCCAGCTCCTCGCCTCACCTCCGAAGTAGATCCTCTAATAGTACTATCTCAGCACGATCCCTCCCCTCCGCACCCTTCGAGATAGCATGGTGCATAGGCATATCCGAGACTACGGGCTGCTCTGGCTCCCACTACTTCGAAATGTCCTACATCTACGACTGCTTTGGAACCCCAAAATCATCCCCCCCAAAGATATCCATCTCTACCATGTCTGCATCCTCCAATGGAACCCCCCATCCCTCTCTTGATGCCTTTGCATCCTCACCACCTACTGCTGTCGCCTCTGCACCCCCTAGAGGCCCCTCGCATCACCACCATCACAAAGTCCACCACTGGTCGTACTCTATGGTAGCCCCAACGTCATCCACGTCTGAGATGTCAATCGTAGTATCTGAATCCTCACCCAGCAGCGCAATGACCGACCAGACCAGAGTCCTCTTGTCCCCCCGATGTCGATAGATCACGGGCTCACCAAGCAATCCCTAGTGCACCCGAAATTATCGTGTCACCTGACCATACGGGAAGAACTCTTGCTCGGTCTCGTGCTGCCCAATAAGCCACCACCCCCTGCGAGCCCACTAGAGCCACTCTCCAGCCTCAGGCTAGGCTGATAAATTAAAAACAAAAAAAAATAGTTTGTCAGTCCTAGGGTATTTTAACTCTACGTTAAATTGATCAATAAATACAAAAAAAACCATTTTTTAAAAATAGTTTGTCAGTCCTAGGGTTTTTTAACTCTACGTTAAACTGGTCAATAAAAACAAAAAATTCAAAGAAACAAATTTTTCAGTTAACCAAGGGTTTACCCTTAGTCTACACTGACAAATAATTACAAAAAAAACAAAACAACCAAAAACATTTTTCAGTTAACCTAGGGTTTACCCTTAGTCTACACTGACAAATAACTACAAAAAAAACAAAACAACCAAAAACATTTTTTAGTTAACCTAGGGTTTACCCCTAGTCTACACTGACAATAACTACAAAAAAACAAACAAAAAAAAAACATTTTTCAGTTAACCTAGGGTTAAGCTAAGTTTTTAAGCTAAGTTAAACTAAGTTTTTAAGCTAAGTTAAACTAAGTTTTTAAGCTACGTTTTGATCTTTTTTAAACTAGGGTTTCTTTTCGTTTACAAATGTAAAATAATAAACATTGTTTCCACTAGGGTTTCAACCTAAGTTCTAATGAAGCCATACAAAACACAAATTTACACATACAAAACAAAACAAATTCTTTTTAGGGTTCCATTTTTCAAAAACTCGAAAAACCAAATACAAAAGAGACACATTGCGGCTTTAAATTGTAAAATAAAATAGCAAAATAAAGAGGAATAGCACTTATCGGTATCGCTTCAGCTCTGCCACTCAATCCAGTTCGTGCACTCATGGTGTCGGGAAAAATTTGGCAGCGCTTCGCTTCGTAGAATCGAGCTCCTCCTCCTTAGAGCTCCAAATCACCAGAAAAATAGAATGCAAATGAGCCCAAACCCTAGTTTTGGCCCTTAAATAGGCTATTAGGCCTGTAATCGTTCCTCCCTGGGATGAGCACTCTAGTTAGTGCTCGTCCCACCCTGGGACGATTACCAAACTGGTATTCGCCCCAATCATTGAAAAATACAATCATGCCCCTGCTTGGGGCAGCACACAAGCAATAATCACAAGCTGATCAAACACTTGGCATTCGTGAATCATGAACTCAAGGTTCCCACAGACAAAAGGTTGCACCCTTTGCCTATTCATGATCGATCAATGTCCAAGATCAAGTAACACCTCACCGAAAAAGGTTAACACTTGAATTGAGTTCCTTTGCTCGTTAGAAGCAAGGATTCAAGAATGCACGCCCTTTCCATACTTGGGGTATCAAAAGTTGGTTAGGTTAATGAGAAACCCTAATAATTAGTGCTTTGGTTATCTATTTTTTTTCAACACTACGCCATGCACAGCGCATCCCAAAAAGGGGCATCTATAGACACCAAAACAACACCAATCCTATTATGTGAATGCAAGCACTGATCGAGTTGACATACACAGCCCCCAAGGCAGCCCCCAGAGGTTAAACAGTGGTCCTAACCACTCTCACATCAATTTTGGAAGGTCAGAGGTCAATTTGGCATCTTAAAGCACTCTGCTCATTCGTTCCACCCAAGGACGATTACAAACTGGTATTCACCCCACCTATGGACGATTAGCAATATTCGCTCCAAGGTGGGGCGAATAGCAAGTTTGACGGGAAAAAAGTCAAATCTTGACAAATGGCAGCTCAGATCCGCCACTTAACTCTTCCTTCATTTCCTGGGAGTATGAGTGAGTGTTTTTGAGCATTAGAGGCAGTTACAGGGGCAGTCAAGGAGCCCCTAATAAGGGAGGAATCTTCTCCCCCCTTGTAAGGCATGATTTCCAAGTGGCGCCTCTGCATGCTCATCCAAAGAGACCGTCAGGTCTATAAAATGGCGAGTCTTCTCACAAAAAAAAGAGAGAGAGCATTTTGAGCAATGAATTGCTGCCATTTTATATCCTCACACCTTTTGATTTGTGCCTTTCACATCCTTGATCTCTTTTGGAAGGGAGGTCATTGGGTGATTATTGGAAGCGCAAATACAAAACCAAAACCTGACATTTGGGCATAAAATCCTACCAAATTTGTCAACAACACCCCACAGGAGGTTTTGGACCCATCCCAAGTGGATTGGTGCCGAAATCGAGCCCTAAAACAGCGGACCTGGGTGCCCCTCGCACTGTTGCAATTCTAATCGCCCCGCCCCAGAGCGATTAAAAATCTGTAGTAGATTTTAGTTCTGTTATTTTTGCATCTGATTCTATGTTGCTTAAATAGATTGTAATTCAAATTTCACATCATTTTGAGCTTTTTTGATCATGTTTTTGTCATTTCTCGCTTTTGCTAACATGCAGGTAGCATCATAAAATTCCCGGTGATAGAGGCCAAATTGGGAAAATTTGTCCTTATGGATCTTTCCAAAATACCCCATTTTAGCTAACCCCCAACTTTGCAGGTGATTTGGAGCTTCTCGGATGTTACATTTGGGACAATGCTATCTGACATTTTATTGTAGGTCTAATTGTCTCACCCTAGAGCGAATACAAATCTGTGGTGAATTTTTTGACTGTTCCATTTGTAGTGCCTTCTCGGTGATGTTTTTATGCCCCTGTCAAGTTTTTAGTTCATTTGGATCTATTTCAGTTATCGTTTTATTTATATTTTGCATGTACTAATTGAAGGCGTGGGGATTGCATATTTCCTTTTATCTACAGGTGCTACTAACTGTTTCATGTTTCCTTGAACGTAGGGTCTCAACATTAGAAGGAGAAGCAAGGAGTCAAGACTCATCAACGCAAGCGATGATGACATTTGTTCTACCCACTTTACATGTGGGCATGCGAAAGAAGGAATAACATCCATTGATGTGACAAGAACACATTTAACGCTCCTAGCCCCTAAAAATTGAGAAGGTGAATTGTAACCAATTTTTGAAGCATATTAATAAAAAGGGCTATCTTCCATATTGGCTTTCTATTTGGTTTCGATTCGTTTATGCCTCTTTCCTTTCATGCACTTTCAATTCATAGGATTTAGCGTTATATTTTGTTTCGTTTACATCGCATCTTGGCTTTTCATTTTTGTTTCCGTATCCTCGTGCTTTCAGAAGTATTTAGAAAATAA
>JAQPPZ010009782.1:0-25302 GCA_028583015.1 Wollemia nobilis | reverse complement strand
GAATATTTGAGGTAATTCTTGGTGAAGACTTGTTGAGAAAACTGGATAAGTTCTAGAGAGGACTTGTGGACAGATTGGTGTAAGTTTTTGTGGAAGCTTACAATGCAATTTTAAGAAAAGTCTTTGAGAAGACTTAAGAGCATAGTTGATTGATTAATTTTTTCAAACCTTGGGTTAAGGTTTGGGGTAGATCTAGCAGAGTTGATTTATGATTGAGTCAAGATTTGTATTAAGACTTGAGGGTAGATTTGAGGACAGAGTTTGGTGCAAATTTGAGGATAGGTTTATGCTAGAACAAATATAGATATTGAGCAGATTTGTGCTAGACCGAAAGACTGTGTTTAGTACATATTTGAAGATAGATATTGAGCAAATTTGTGCTAGACCGAAGGACTATGTTTAGTATAGATTTGAGGACATATATTGAGCATATTTGTGCTAGACCAAAGGATTGTGTTTAGTATATATGTGAGGACAAATATTGAGTAGATTTGTGCTAGATCGAAGGAACATGTTTAGTGTATATTTGAGATAGAGCTAAGAGTAAGCTTTGGAGGTGATAGAGTATAGAGGACGATAGTCTCCGGTGGATAGAGGTCCATTAGCTAGGGCAATGAGAATAGGTCTTCTGAGTTAGGACACGATTCTTCAGTGGATAGATATCCATAAGCCAGTGTAGTGGAGGTAGCAGTTCTTCTAAAAGATCACCAGATAGAGTAGAGGAGAGATTTCTCTATGGATAAATATCCATGAACTTGATTAGGGGATTGGTGTCTCCTTTGGATAGAGGTCCATAAGCATTGTAATAGGGAAAGGATTCCCAAGAGATTTATTGAGAAAATTTTAGTGAAATATTTTCTTCGTGGAGTAGCCCACATTCGGTGAACCATGTTAAATTGGTATCTCTATTATGTGTGGTGACTTTTGTATTTCTTATTGCCATTGATATATTGCATAATTAATATTGGGAAAGAAAAGTAAAAAGTTATCTTATACTATTCACCCCCCTCTCAGTATAATCTTGTGTTATTTACCTCATGCATTCGTGCTTGCTTAGTTTTCACTTTACCCTACCATGTGTCATCATCCTTGTCTTGTCATAATTGGCTATCCATTATCCACCATGTGGCTACATTACATCCTCGTCATTTTGTACTTGGCTATCTATCATCCACCACATGACTACATCCCTGTCCCACAATCTTCGTCCATGGTACCATGACCCAATATATTTGCCACAGTACCATAAAAAATATGAACAAGTGTAAATCATTGTGTAATTTAGTCCCACATGTATCCGTGGGTGACACCATGCAAGTTTTATAAATATAAACACACCTTAGTTCATTTGATGAGTTGTTCACCTGCCAAGTATCACATGTCCACTCCTTAAACTGTGATACTTGGTGATATGCTAAAAAAAGTGCCACTTGGATTGACAGCACTCCTCAAAATCTGTGTCCCACATTGATCACACTTAAGCGCTACATTTGCTGGTTTATCGAGTCAGGGCTCACCTCAAAAATCATGTCCAACATTTTTATAACCTAAAAATATAAACATAAAACATGAATTTAAACCAAACCTTAATGTTGACATATATTAATTCAAAATCAACAAGCCATAATGTAAAGAAAACTTAGAGTGTAATGAAAATATATAAAAGAAACAAACCATGATCTTTTTATTTTGTTTTATTCAGTTTTTTATATATATTATTTTATTTTATTTAGTTTTTTACCATTATTTATTTTTTATTAATGCATGAGGACATGGTATTAAAAATAAATGAAGTGATTTTCCTAATACACAAGAAAATAAGAACAAACCCATGAGATCAAATAATCACCAAAATATGTCCAATGTTAAGAATACGATTATGAAAATTCTTGGACGTTATAGACCTCTTTATAACATCATTAACTAAAACTCATCCACATTTGCAAAATATCTTAGTATAACTAATCAAGAAATCACTCAATGCAAACCAAAATTTCCATAAACATCAAAATTTAAGGTGGGTCCCCAAATTTGGGGTGTGTTGTGCGACAACCACAATAAATGGTGACTCTACTAGGAAATGCTCCTGAGCATTTCGGATGAAGAACCTGATCTGAAACCAAGAAAACCAAAGATCAGAGAAATAAACATCATCTAGCAATATCTAGAGAAAGTGGGGTAAATAGCTTCAAATGAAAATAAATGAACCATTTGCTTCTGCTCAGTGTGTGAACTATGATTCATTTTGCATTCTTGAAACAATTCAGATTCCATCATTTGTTTTGCATTTAGGCTATAAAATGTCACTCATAAAGATGTGCCTCTGCATTGCTCCACTGCTAGCCAAGCATCTATAGCCCCGGTGGAGATGACCTTGATCTCTTCTAGACCTTGCTCTACTACCAGCCAGGCATCTATAGCCCCGATAGAGATTATCTGAATCACCCAGGCATAAGATTGATTTTACATGTTTCCTTTTTTATTTTTTTTACTAAGCATTTAATTGCTTTGCAAAATTTGTATGCCAATTGGGTTAGAGACCACTTAAGGCTAAATATGGAGTGTATTATATTTTCGCCTTAATCTGCAAACCATAATGATTTTATCCTTCAAGGTTTCAAATAATACCCTTTAATATAGTGAGTTACATGTGGAGCTTCAACGAAATGTTTCATTGTTCCAAAATCCACTATCTTAGTCCAAAATCTAAGAATGATTACTAAACAATTTTATTTCCTTTTCCCCAATTTCACCTGATTCTAAACTAGGCAATCCATCCTACATGACAAAGGAACAACTATCAACAAAGAGACCAGAAGTTAGTAGCTATCACAAAGCACTACCTCAATCAGAGGAACAAACCCAAAAGTGTGAAAATGCCAAAAGTGAAAAATTCAAAATGGAAGCAAACCAAAATTGCAAAAAAACTGATAAGCAAGTGAGAACCTGCTCCCTAAACCTGAAAACACTGACAAGAAAGCAAATAGCAAAATCTTGCGAAACAAGAGATTATGTACAAAAGTGCAAAAAAAAAAAGTTAAATACAAAAGCATGAAAACCAAAAAGTTATATACAAGAATATACAAAAGATGAGAAGTTCAATTGTTTCATGGGTGAAAATAATGCTTGAGAAACTGCCCATTAACAGGCAAATGAATGTCCTCCCCACTCAAAGTTTTCAATCGAAAAGTGTTTTCTCCAAGAATTTCTAAAATATGATAAGGACCAAGCCAAAGATAGTCAAATTTATTATGCTCACCCTTTTTCTCGTGTGCCTTATCCCATAATAAAACCAAATCAGAGATCCTAAATACCTTAATATTAGCTCGTTTGTCGAACCACCTTTTAACAATATCCTGATGTTTACTAAAATGAAGTAAAGCATCCTCTCATTTTTCATCTAAATGCATAAGGTGAGTAAGACGAGCTTCAATTTTATCATCTGTTTCAAGGTATTCCTTCATGAATTGTAAAGTTTGTAATTTAAGATTTGAAGGAAAAATTGGATCTTAACCATAAACTAAATGATAGGGTGATGTTCCTATGGACTCTTTAATTCTTGTTCTATCTTCCCATAATGCAAATTTCAACTTATTATGCCAATCCCAAGGATTATGTTCAAGCAATTTCTTAATAATTGACAACAAGTTCTTATTAGATGATTCTGCTAAACCATTACCTTGCGGATAATAATTAGAAGAGAATTTGATGCTCACCTTGTTGTCGTATGCCCATTCTACAAAATGGAGTGAAGTAAAAGTAGGACCATTATCACAAACAATTGAATATGGCATTCCAAATCTAGTCACAATGTGTTCTTCCAAAAATTGAATAACAACCTCAGTAGTGCAATTCTTAGTGGGAATAGCTTTTGTCCATCTAGTACAGTAGTCAGTGGTGGTAAGAATGAACTTATGGGAAGCTAAGGAATTAGGGTTTATGACCCCTACAAAATCTAAGCCCCACTAAGCAAAAGGTCTCATCTCAACTATGGGTTGTAATGGCATAGATGCATGTCTCTCCCTATTAGCTGCAAGCTGACAAATATGGCAAGAACGTACATGGGAATGGGTATCTTTAAATATGTGTGGCCAATAGTAACCAGATCTCAATATCTGGTGTGCAGTGGCATTTGCAGAACCATGCCCCATCCCATACTTACCATGAAACTCGTGTAAGATCTGAGTGGCTTCCTCCTTATTCAAGCAACGAAGAAAAATTTCTTCGTGGTTTTTCCTATACAACACACCAACTTTAATCATAAAGTTCATAGAATTTAAATGAAGAGCTCTTCTTTGCATGGAAGTAAAATGTGAAGGACACTTACCATTCAAAAGAAAATAAACAATATCAATATACCATTCATCTTGCGTGATATCCTCTACATTATACTATTGACAAGAAATATGAGGGTCAATCTCCGCAAGTGTTTTTGTCAAGCCTTGTCCCTAAACTAGCTTCATTGGATGGATCTCAAGATCAAACTCCTGTAAGGTAGACATCCACTTTCCTCATTTTTCACCTAGTTCATTCTGCATCAACATAGTTTTCATAGCAAGGTCAGGTACAATGGCAAAAACTCTACTGTGCAAAATGTAATGCCTAAACTTTTTGATAGTTTTGAACAAGGCATACACTTGTTTATCCAAAATGGTATATTTTAACTATGCATCTTTCAAAGGTGAACTCATAAAAGCAATAGGGTTTTTAGAATTACCTTCACTTTTTTGAGTTAACACGCTGGAAAATGAATGATCAGATGCAAAAGTATAAATGAAGAATGGTTTCTTGTAATCAAGACTTACAAAAATAGGTGCATTAGAAATGACATCTTTAACACTCTAAAAAGCAGTCCTAGCCTCACATGTCCAACTAATATTAACATCCTTTTTTAACATATCATTCAATGGTTTGACAATTTCAGCAAATCTAGAAATGAATTTCCTAACAAAATTAATTTTTCCAAAGAATGATCTAAGCTCTTTCTTACTACCTAGAAGAGGAATCTTTTGAATTGCCTCTATTCTTGCAGGATCTATAGAAATACCATTTTTTGATATTACATGTCCTAACAATTTCCCCTTCGTTACTCCAAAAATACATTTTTTAGGATTAAGAGAGATTCCATGCTCTCTACATCTTTGAAGTACTTTCCTCAAATGAATAATGTGATATTCTCATTTCTTTGAGAAATTAAGGATATCATCTACATAAATGACTATGCATTTACCAATGAGGTCTCTGAAAGCATAGTCCATGGCATGCTAAAATGTAGCACCTACATTAAGCAAACCAAAAGGTATTCTCTTGTAAGCAAACATTCCCCATTTAGTAGTAAATGTAGTCTTCATTCTATCACGTGGGTCAATAAGAATCTGATTATATTTAGAATATCCATCAAGAAAAGACATCATTTCAGATCCATTAACCATTTGTAAAATGTGATCGATAGAAGGAAGAGGGTAGTTATCTTTCTGCGAAGCTTTATTAAGGTTCCTGAAATCAATGCATAACCGAATCTCTCCAATTTTCTTTTGAATATGGACTATGTTTGCAACCCATGTGGAATGTCGGATAGGAAATATAATTTTTGCATCTAATAGCTTTTTAACTTCCTTCTCTATGAGAGGTTCTAGCAATGGGTTAATTGGTCGTTGTTTCTATCTGAATGGTTTAGAATCAGGTTTCAAAGGAATAGTATGCATGATAATGTTTTGATTGTAAGTTTTTAGATCTTCATAATTCCATGCAATACAATCCATATAATATTTAAGTGCATGCATTATTCCTTCTTTTTCATGATGTGTGCATGCTTTCCCAATAAGTATGTTATGTGGATCTTCATTATTTCCAATATTAACTACATCATATGCATCATTTGGAAGTGAGATTTTGTCACACCTTTTGCTTTGGTAGTCAATATCAAAAAGCTTTTCGAGTGAGACAATACCTTTTGGGATAGCATTAGTTTTCTTTGTTACCTCATCTTCTTCATCTTCATCCTCTTGTAACTATTGGTCCTCATCAATCACCTAGTTTTCAAAAACACCTGAGTTAGTTACAAAGTCGAAGATGTGTCTATCACTTTCAAATACCTATAAATTTTTGACATTGTCAGGTATAGAAGGACAAGGAATCAATTCTATTGAAAAATTTTTCAATTTTTTGTTATCGATGGGATTTAATGTACCTACTATGATTGCCAAAGAATCTGCCACATGATTACTCTTTCTAGAAATCAGAGAAATGTTAAAGGCTTCAAATTCATCTATTAAGTCTCTAACTCTATTTTTGTAGTGAATTAGCCTTTTGTCATGACATGTGTATTGCCCCTTTACTTGCCTAACAACTAACTCTGAATCCCCTAAAACTTTCAAACATTTAATGTTCTTATTCAGAGCTAATTGTAATCCAAGAATTAATGCTTCATACTCCGTTGTATTACATGTACATGGAAATTGTAATCTAAATGCAGTAAGAGAAGACCTACCTTTAGGGCTGATGAGTTCAACCCTAGCTCCACTACCCTGTTTGGATTTAGATCCATCAAATTTAAGTATCCAAATAATATTGTCATCATTAAGTGGGCTACAAGATGGAATTTCAGTATTAGATCTATTTGTAACCAACTTAGTGTCCAATGTATAAACTCCCAAATCAGACTCATTATAAAGGATTTCATTTGTTTTGTTATATTCTATGATCAAATCCTTGAGTCTGGGTTCTCTTTCAATTTGAATTTGATTGGCTACCCCTTTCCAAGGTAACCACATGTGTGAAAATTTAGTGGCCATATAACCGTTCAAGTTTCTACTCTAGTCCCTACTCAACAACATACCATATCTATCAGGAATATCAACAACATGAATATCAATGTACTGCTGAATTCTAGGTTCCAATGCAAGTTGAATATGAATATTTTCAAGCATGCCTATGACATTTACCTTAGAATTATCCAACTGTACCACAATTCTATTTGAAGGAATGGGCTTCAAACCCAATCTCTGACAAACACCATGAGGCATTACATTACCTGATGCACTTGAATCCATGAGGCAATTGTGTAAATTCCTTCCTACAATTCTGATGGTTAAAAGGAAAGGAGGAGCTTCTCCTTTATCCTTTCACAATACCAAATGTGCCTCTGTAGTTTTCTTAACATCAATTTTACTCGGTTCACACAAAGCCTTAATCAAAGAATCTTGCTTGTTTATCAGTTGTGCAACTTCAAACAAAGTGATGTTAGCTTTCATTTTCTTTAAATCTTCAACAATGTTATAAGCAATTTTATCAAGGTTTTGCACTTTTTGTGGTGGTTTGGATGAATCAACCCGAGATGGAGGTGTAGGATTGTTATTTGCCTTAGTATCTAGTGGAATAATGGAATTATTTGGAGGAGTAGAAGAAGTATTTGGGATCTTACTCTTACTCCTCAACTGGTAGTTGTGATTTCCCTTTTTAAACTGCCTAAAGGCCTGAACTTCTTCTTCTATGGGATCATCATATTCCTCTTCTTCATCATCTATTGAATCAAAATTTTCAACAACTAAAGTAGTTCCCTTACCTTTTCTTGAACTGGCTTGATGAGAAGAGTCCTCATTAGGTACTAATTCCAAATCATCCATCTCTTTCTACAAAATATCTAAGGTCATCTTAAACTCTGGATATTCATTTTCATTATGCTCTTTAGTGGAATGCACCCTACACCAGTTGTTCATAGCCAAATCTGAAATATTAACAATTGTATTAGTTTAACTAGAACTAGTAGATGTATTATTCTGATTAACCACAAGGGTAGGTACACCCCCATTGTTTGGTCTTGTGTTCCACTGTTTCCTCTAAAAACTATAGTTTCTATTTTGTTGTGAGTTTTGTGGTACCTATTTTTGTAACTGAACCATATCACTACTTAGCTTCTAAACAACTCTTTGAATATCCTCAATTTTAGAATTTGACTCACTAGGTTGAACCATAGCAATGGTAGGATTAGTTGGATTCAAGAAACTTGGAATGTTCTAATTTGGAATAGTATTTTGATTTTGAATAATTTGATTTTGTAAGGTGTTTTGAGTTTGAAAATTTGGATTTTGAAATGGATTCAAACTCTATGTGGGTGTTGGGTTTAAGAATGTAGGCAAGGCCTGAGAATTCATTTCTATGGCTCTATGGGTGGTGAATTGATTCTCTAAAAGCAATGGAGTGGTAGGATAAGTGGGCATGATAGGTGGATTGTATGGCAAATTGAAATTATTGAATGGCATGGCATTCAACATAGGCATTTGTTGAGACAAATCTTGATTGATCATAGGCACTTGATTGTAAGCCCTTGGTTGTCCTATGGAAGGCAACTATCCTACCCCAAAACCTTGTGGCATCAATTATTGTTCTACAATCAAAGCCTCACTGTATGCCATGGGAAGCGTAGTGATTTGAGGAGTTCTCCTTACAAACATAGATGTTAAAGGGTCCAATGCCCTAAAGTACATTTGTATGGCAACATCTACTTAAAGAGTATAAGGAGCAACTAACCTGTTATACAACTTATGGAAATGAGTATTGAACAATCTCAAAGGTTCATTAGGCTCTCTCCTGGTTGATGCAAATTGATGATAGATTATAGCAGGATCTATGGGTAGCCTAAATTGATTCACAAAAGTTATTTTCAACTGAGCCCAAGATGTAATGGAATTGGCTGGAAAACTAATGTACCAATCATATGCCATTTCATCTAAGGTGAGAGGAAACATTCTGCAAGCGACATCCTCATGTTCAACTTGCAGTCTAATCATTGCATCCTTGTAAGCTTGAATATGCTCTTCAACAATTCTAATTCCATCATGTTTATATTTAGGTAAATACCTTTCTATATTTTTTGGAATGTCATGGGCTACTCCAACAATGTTTAAAGGACTACTATGAGCACCTAACCAAGCTATAACTCCTACAACTCCTGCCATTGGAATTACAAGTGGAGGAACAAATGGGATGATGGGTAGCGATGAATCACTACTGGATGGAATAACAATCGTCTGACTCTTAGACCTTCTGATTCTCTTTGTAGGAGAAATGCTATGGAAAATGGTCTCTTTCAAAGCCTTAGATCTTGTGATTATGAATTTTGGTTCCAACCTTAACAATGAAGACAAGTACTCATTAACAATGCATCAATTAAATCCTAACAATAAGGAACATTCTCAAATTTGTAAAAGGTTAGCATCAATGCATCATCAATTAGAGAATTTCCAATCAATAAATGTGAACAACTTAAAATAAGAAAATTCATAAATCATCTCAATACCTTTAATTAGGCCCTCCTTCTAGCACCAATTATGTTGAGTGATAATTTTACCCAATTGCAAAACTATACTCACAATCAGGATTCTATCCAGATATCCTCTCTTGCAAGGAAATATTTGTAATTTCTCCAAGGTTCTTTTTAATGTGTTAAAATTTGCTTGATTGCTTAGTGAATATGTGAAATGTTAAAATTTAATTGGATACCTCAGGCATATACCTATTAACAAGGGGCCTATTTTGGTATTGATTTGATTTGCAATGATCTTTGTTGTTCATGGAATTTGTGAAAATGTGACTTTATTGATCAACTATCTACTTTGAAATAACAATCTTTGAACGATGATTTAATCAATTTTATCTCAAATTGTTAATAAATTTTATCTTCTTTTGTTAACAAATTTTATCTTCTTTTGTTAACCAATTTTATCTTCCTTTGTTAACAAATTTTATCTTCTTTTGTTAACAAATTTTATCTTCTTTTGTTAAAATTTGCTTGAGAATAAAAATAGAAATGACTAAAATCTAACTTTGCAATGTAGGAGCTTTGGAATATCATATTAATTATTCATTTTAATGAAAATTTGGAATTTATTGAAATTTCCATTTTTATAAAATGAAATTAATTTGATTGTTTGAAAAAATGTGCAAAGTTTGAAATTTCGAATTTCCTTTAAAAATGTGAATTTGTGTAAAATGAGAATTTGAAATTTAATTTTGGAATTGCCATGCTTCTTTTTGGGGTTTTAAATTTATTTATTTATTTTTGTATTTTGTACTTGATGAAATTAAAAAAATGTAAAAGGGCTAGGGTTAGAAGAAAATAAAATAAAAGAACAAGTCACCGTAACTTTAAAATTTCAAACCAAATCTGCATACATCAATATCCTGCATTAAACCAACATTAGTTTGACCCATCTTCATGCAGTCCAAAGTTAATGTGGTGCAATCTTCAATGGAGACAAGGGGGACAATATATTAAAAAAAATAGATAAGTTTACCATCTGCATGCATAAAACTCACTAAAATTTCTAATATATTGCCAAAAGAAATATTTTAAATGAAATACACTTGCAGAATACTATGTTTCAATGGCTTCCAATGGTGAAATTTGGTGTATTCCAGCAACTTGGGAAGAGAGTTTCTTCTACCAACACTCAAAAATACCACATGCTCTTGCATTGAAAATATTCGACCCTCTTTTCAGTAGCTTCAATGGCTAAGAAACCCTTCAATTTCTTTTCCACCTTTTGGTTTTCATTTCCCGATCGTTCAAATTTATAACGTTTTCTCCAACCAAACAATCATTCACCTTCGTCTTCCAAATTGTAATCATAATGCCCTCCTTTCTACTTGGTAACACTTTTGTCTATCTTACATGGTGTTATACATCTCACTCAACAAACCCCAACGATGTGAGACCACCTCCTACATTTCCCTTTTAGACGTTCCAATTCATTCCTTCATAGTCTTCATTCGTTGTTTTGAATCATAGCTTAATATAATATGGGTATACATTTGAGTCCCATATTTTGAATTTCCTCAATACGCCTCGACGTCATGGTGGAAAACCATTTCTAAGTTCATCTATGCACATAACGGTTGAAAGCACAAATTTATTTCACCAACATCCAGTAATGTATCCGTAGTATCTTCTATCTATGCTTGGAATACCCATTTTCTAATAAAATCGAACTTCGGGTTGCATCTTACCATCACCTGCTTTATTGCTGACATAAAAAATGATGCAAGTATTATGTAATTCATCCACCCTTGCTTCATTGTGTTCTTTTGCAACATATCAAATGGCACTAGAATTTATGAATACTACCTTATGTTTGACATCATCTATTTACCATACCTCTCTATAATCGTGTGGAGAACCCAAATATACACAACATTTTAAATAAAAATCCTCAATATAGCTCTCACAAAAATAATGAAAGAAGGCATTAGATTTATCATCAAACATCGATCACTTCTACGTGCGACCATCCATAATTTTGTGTTCATGAGAAACTTTACTAGATGACCCAACCCTAGTATGAATTCATATTCATTGATGTCCCAAAGGCTATATCCACATCAAATCACAGTGTACTTATGTCCAATCTTAACTAAACACAATATTTACATATGTGAGTGTCTGGTCAGACTTTTGTTCTAGCGTAAAAATATATACTGGCAATAATAAAATCCATGATTATGGATTCTTGCATTCTTGCTATGATCCAGTGTTGCTGTCATTGTTCACTACACCCTTTTAAGACCATTTGATGAACACTATGTCAAATACAACTCCAATCTACATGGCTCTACTGGGAAATGTGACGTATTTTAGGCCCATTATTTTACATGCACTTGATATGAGTGTTAATAGGCATCACTAGTAATTATTTAGTTTTGCTACAAACTTTAACATGTAGGATGCAACGGGCGCAAGGATGATTCAAAAGGATAAAAATACATGTTACATTTCGATTACCACATGATTATATCCTTCCCCTCACTCATCTACGCTTGCTTAGTTTTTGATTTATCCCACCATGTATCATTGTCCTTACCATGGTATACTTGGCTATCCATTGTCTACCACATGGCTACATTACATCCTCATTGTATCATACTTGGCTATCCGTTGTCCACCACATGACTACATTGTTGTCCCACAATCTTCATCCAAGGTCCCACGAACCAAAATATTTTACCATAGTACCATAAAAAATGAATATCAAACAAGTACAAATTGCCTTGTAATTTAGTCCCACATGTATCTGTGAGAAGCACAATGTGAGGTTTATAAAGATAAACATACCTTAGTTCATTTGATTAGTTGTTCACTCATCAAGTCTCACACACCCACTCCCTAAATCGTGATACTTAATGATATGGATGAAAACCATGCCACTTGGGTTGACCACACTCCTTGAAATCTATGTCCCACGTTGACCACACTCAAGTGCTGCATTCGATGGTTGACCCGATCAAGGCTTACCTCAAAAATCGTGCCCAAAATTTTTATAACCTAGAAATATAAACATAAAATATTAATTTAAAATTAATTTAAACCAAACCATAATGTAAACATATATTAATTCAAAATCAACTTTTAAACAAACCAAAATGTAAAGAAAACTCGGTGTAATGAGAATATATAAAAGAAACAAAACATGATCTTTTTATTTTGTTTTATTCAAATTTTTTTAATATATTTTTTTATTTTATTTATTTATTTTTATCATTATTTATTTTTTATTAATGCATGAGGACATGGTGTTAAAAAAAATGAAGTCTTTTTCCTAATACACAAGAAAATAAGAACAAACCCATGAGGGGCGGCCCCCCCCCCCCCCCCCCCCCCCCACAAAAAAAAATCAAATAATCACCAAAAAATGTCCAATGTTAAAAATATGATTATGAAAATCCTCAGATGTTATTGACCTCTTTATAACATCCTCAACTAGAACACATCCACAATTGCAAAATGTCTTAGTATAACTAATCAAGAAAGCACCCAATGCAAATCAAAATTTCGTATTAATATCAAAATTTTAAGTGGGTCCCCAAAATTGGGGTGTGTTGTGTGATAGCCACAACACGAATCAGAAGATGAAACAATATATAAGAAATGGAGTTCTTTCTCCCAATTTGCAAGAAATACTAATATGGGCATGCATACAAACTTCACCTTCAATATTTCAAAGGACTTTTGATGTTCTTCCGTCCACTTGAAAGGAATGCTATTGCATGTAAGGGCATCCAACAGATCTTATGAACCTTCTATAGTATCCTACTATTCCTAAGAATGTCTTAATAGAGTTTACATCATATGGTTACTCCAACAATACGACTCATATCTTATTTAGGTCTAGTTTTAGTCCTTCTGTATAGACAATATGCCTTAATAACTTACTGTAAGGTACCATCAACACATATTTTCTAGGGTTTAGTGCTATTTGGGTATTCTGACACAAGCCCATACATTCTTCTAATGCCTTCAAATGTTCAGTGTTTTTGCCATACAAGGACCAATCATCCAGAAAAGCTTTGAGGTTTCTTGTGGATATTTGATTAAATATTTACAAGATGATTCTTTGGAATGTAGTGGGTGCATTGCATATCCCAAATGATATTCGATTGTATGCATATATGCCATTTTCTACAACAAAAGTTATCTTCATATTATATTCCTAGACAATGTTGATATGGTTATAGCCCAAGAATCCATCCAAAAATGAATAGATTTCATGGTCTACTACCTCTTCCAGTATAGATTCTATGAATGGGATTGGGAAGGTATATTTTATAGTTATGACATCCAAGTTTTGGAAATGTACACAAATATGAATCCTATTGGCTTCTTTCTTCAAGGTGATCACTATCAATGACACCCATTCACTTACCACAACTTTAAAAATATTATTGGCTTCCAATATTTTTTTAATCTCAGCATTCACCAAAGCTGCATATTTTGGGTTCATTCTATATGGTCGTCTCCTCACTCATTTCACACCTTCAATCAAGGGTATCCGATGTACACACAACTCTAGTGGTATCCCCTTCAAATATTTATAAGTTCATGCAAACACATCCTTGTACTTCATAAAATTTTTGAAGGACATTGCTTTCAATACAGGGTCCTAATAATATCCACATTGTATCATCTTTTCTTTCTCATTTGTGTCATGGTTCATTGCACCATCCTTGGTCCTTCATATTTTACCATATCTGGTCTTTTTTGGCTTTGTGCATATCGATTAGATGAGTTGGTTTACCCTCAATTATCCATTTTTTGCTTTCCTTGTCTTTATTTATGATAGATTTTTTTGACTGATTTGACCAAATTTTGGCTCTTTTAGTCTTCCTCCTTTGTGTGGGTGCAAAAAAATTGTGGCATGAAAACTTCATAATATTCCATTTGTTAGTGGAAAAGTCCTTTATCATCATCTTGTTTGTCTTCCATGTAATCCTTGAGTTGCAAAACTCCTCCAACAAGCTTGCATCATGTTTCTTCATATGATGATGAGCTTCTTGATTTATTCGAGGTTGTAATGTCGACTTACAAACTGATTCTTTAGATTTATCATGTACTTGTGTTGGTTCTTCTTAAATGTAAAGTGTTCATTCTCCCAATTATGGTTCACTTTTTCCATCCTTAGCCATCCACATTCGAGAAATAAATCATAAGTAGGTTTTTTGCATTGCTATTATTACAAAATCCAAGATAAAGTCTTGATCTGCTATTCTTACTTTTTGGTTTGTTAGTACTCCTTTTGTTTCTATCTCATACTGACTTACTCCATACAAATAAAAATTTGGGGACTGTAAAAATGGTGCCCCATTATCCTTCCATGTTTTTTTAGGCATGATATTAAAATTCGATCCTCCATCCACAATCACTTGAGTGAGTTTATGATCCAACAACTACTTGTGAACTAAATATGACTTCTTTCCCACTTCAATCATCAATATATTAGGATCAATGAATTGTTTTTGTTTTATCACGACAACCTCCTTCGATTATTCTACTTTCTTGATCTTCATCATTTCTCGTACTGTGGCATATAACTATGGTAGTGCACCAAGTAAATTAGATATTTTCACTTCAATTGCCATATTCAGTTGTTGAGCTCTTCCTTTACCATATCATGGGCTTCCTTCCATCACTCCTTCTCCTTGGTAGGGTTTGGATATTGCTTAACCTTCCTAGCTTGAGCTCTTGTGATTGCTAGAACTTGTTTCTTGTTTTCTTGTTGGTTAGTTACTTCACCAATATAAATCAAATTTACATTTTGTGTCCCATGGTACTTTCTTTAATAAAGAAATTTACCTCCTTGTGGTTTCCTGGTCCACACCATCTACACATATAGGTCACATTGCTTCCATTTGAATTTTCTCCAATCTATGGTTTGGGCTAATTCTTCGTGAAATATCCCCATTCCTAGCAATTTCTACAATGAATTATTGGTATCCCATTCGAATCATACTAGAATCAATTTTACCCTCCTTGTTGATTAGCTTGATATTATATTTCATAGCGATGGTTATTCCTATAGCTACCACTTGTTGCTCATTGTCCATTCCATGGCTTATTTGATTTTTCTTCTTCATGCACTATCATGGTTTGCTCCCTCTCTATCTCTCTTTAAGTTAAATGGGCAATCAAATATTGGGTATCCTGCTCCATCGCAAAAATTACAAAGGATAATTGATATTAGTGTGGCCCTCATATTTACAATGTGAGCACCAAATGTCCTTTTGATCCTTCTTCACTTTGCCTTTCATTTCTTTCATCATCTTATCAAACTTCTTATTGAAATAATGGATACCACTTCGTACTTTGTCATCGGTGTTGCTATTTGATTCTTCACTTCGAGGATATCCTATGATTTCAATCGTTATTTTCTTTGCTTTGCTTTCAAAATTCTTTGCGTTTTATAATACTTCTGCATACATGAAAGATGGTACAAACTTCATTTTCTTCATATATTTAGGTAATAACCTATCAATGAACCATCATTTTACCAACCCATTAGCAACTGGTATCTATATTTTATCAATTAACTGCTTTAGTCTTCTATTATAGGTCTTGACATCTTTGTCCTTTTATTTTATGGCATGAATTTATGTTATTAATCAGGAGACTAACTAAAAAGTTATCTACATTAAGTGTGGAAGGAGCTTCGAATAAAATCCTCACTTTGAAACAATCAACACTTGCTGGAATAGAATATGGAGGAAAACTGGTTGTAACTTCCATCATTCACACTCATTTAATAAAATGGGTTGGTTTTAAATAACCAAAACTCATTTAATAAAATGGGTTGGTATTAAATAACCAACACCCATTTAATAAAATGGGTTGGTTTTAAATAAACAACACTCATTTAATAAAATGGGTTGGTTTTAAATAACCAATACTCATTTAATAAAATGGGTTGGTATTAAATAACCAACACCTATTTAATAAAATGGGTTGATTTTAAATAACCAACACCCATTTAATTAAATGGGCTGGTATTAAATAACCAATACTCATTTAATAAAATGGGTTGGTTTTAAATAACCAACACTCATTTAATAAAATGGGTTGGATTTAATTATCAACACTCATTTAATAAAATGGGTGGATTTAATTACCAACACCCATTTAAGAAAAGGAGATTGCATGCATTTAAGAAAAAAAGGGCTACATGCATTTAATAAAAGTGACTTTATTTTGCACAACACATGGAGGTAAAGTGTTGCATAACAGATTATGGGAAATTCTTGCAGAACAAATGGTGATGGATTTTTCACAGAACACATTGTGAGAGATTTTCGGACAACACATGGTGAGAGAATTTCAGAGAACACATTATGGGGGCTTGATTTCCAATTCTGCAGTGGGAGAATTGAGAGGTGGAGAAGGAAGAGGTAATGGAAGAGATTGGGGAGAACAAGCTGAAAATACAACTAGCTGAATATTAGTATGGATCTATAACAACGTTGAATCCTAATAACAATTTGATCAATTTAGACCATGGTTTTAACTGTTTTGGTTACCACATAAAAAATCTTGTGTTGTATTGAAATTTATAATGGTGTGTGATTTATTTTCATTAATATCTATATTTAAATATTTTATAAGTAGATCAGATATCACATACAATCTAAGCATGAACATATTTAACTAACATAAGCTGAAGGATTAAGTATAATATGTGATCTATTTGAGGAAAGAGTCAAGTTTTGGCTCTTTATAAATCAAGTTTGATATCAGAGTATATGCAAGGTAGAAGATCTCAAGCAAAGGACTTGGTCCCATACCAAATATTGGGAGAAGACAGATTAGATCTATGAAAATGGTAGATCAATCAAAACCTAACTCTCCAACAATGTCCAACAAGGAATTTCAAAGTAGATTTATTGAAATGGAAAACACTTTCCAAAGCTTGATGGAGTTGGTGTTTTCTCAAGAAGAAAAGAAATCAAGGGAAGGAAGAAATTAGATTCAGAATCTGAGATTGAATCTAGTGCTTCCAATGGTGAAAAAATAGAGGTTGAAGGATCCCACTTCAAACAACCTAAGAATGTCTCATCACAACCCTTGATTATAGATTCATTTAAAATGGAGGTAAAAATTGATATTCCAGATTATGAAGGGGAGTTAGATCCTAAAAAATTAGATGGGTGGTTGAAGAAATTGGAGGTTTACTTCAATACTAAGTTTTATATAGAGGTACAACAAATCAGCTTTGCTAGACTAAAATTGGGTGGCCATGCTCTCACATGGTGAGAGGCATACTCAGCTAGATTGGCAAGAAATCAACAACCAATTGTGGAAACATGGGCATAATTTGTGAAGGTTATAAGATCTTAGTTTTATCCTATTGGCTATTAGAAGAATATGGAAGAGAGATGGTTGTTTCTGATATAGATACAGGGTCAAATAGTCCAAGAATACACCATAGAAAACAAGCTATGTTAATGGGTGTTAATCTTCGAGATCCTTAAATTTTTAAGAAATATAAGTGTGGCTTGTCTTATCAGATTAGGATAGATCTAGAATTATTTGATACCCAGTACATTGATGAGGTATACATTAAAATATAATAAGGCATTAAATTCATCTAAACCCTTTAAGCCTATAGAGAAAACCAAGGGTTCTAGTAGTAAAGGCAAGAAGAAATCAAGGTCTACAACCACCAAATCACAAAAGGGTGAAAATATTGCAAGGAGTGTAATGTTGATACTCATTCAAGTGAGGAATGTTGGAAGCTACACCCTAAAAAGAGGCCAAAATGGTGGAATAAGGGAAAGAAGAAATCTGCTAATTCTGCCAAAAAGGTTGAGCAGGAGGAAGAAGGGTGTTTTGAGGAAGAGGATGAAGGAAAGGTAGTGTGTGCTATCAAAATTAAGCCTTTAAGGTAGGAGCAGACCTCTAAGAAGGAGGAACAAGCTTCAAAATCCAAGAAAGATGAATTATTTAGGTCTACATAC
Organism: Wollemia nobilis; assembly: GCA_028583015.1. Classification (NCBI taxonomy): domain Eukaryota; kingdom Viridiplantae; phylum Streptophyta; class Pinopsida; order Araucariales; family Araucariaceae; genus Wollemia; species Wollemia nobilis. The sequence continues at coordinate 7,026 of JAQPPZ010009782.1, read as the reverse complement.
AAGTGCAGAGGAAGAAAACTATAACATTATTTGATAGCAGATCCCAACGAAATTTAATTTCTAAGGATCTAGTGAAGTAGATGGGATTGAAGACTGTGGATCATCCAAAGCCATATATATTGGGATGGGTGCAGAAGGACGTGAAGCTACAGGTAACCAGGAAATGTACTTTACAGTTTTCTATCAAAAATAAATTCCATGATGTAATTACTTGTGATGTAGTACCTCTTGATATTTGCCAAGTAATTTTTGGTAGTCCATATTTATGGAAAAGAGATGCTTTGTTTAAGCAGAGGTGCAATTTTTGGGATTTGAAGAAATGTGGAATCACATATGTGATTAATCCCAACAGGTTGGAAAATAAATTTTAGCTTGTGATAGCACAACATGCCAAGATTTTGCTGAATGTAAGCAAGAGATTTGTGTTGTTGATAATAAGGGGCACGCAATGCAGGAGCCTATATTCTGGAGGGCATAACTTTTGATCAGATCATTGGACCAGCTTGAAATTTTATGGGGAGTTAGATAAATAGGTGGACATACCATGGGATATACAAATCAAGTCGTCTAGTTGTTTTTTTAGGCTTTTTTCAAGTTCTAATTCCTTCATCTAGTGCCTCAAAAATGGAATTTAGTGTTTTTTTGAAAATTTGGAAGAAAATATATTTGGAATAATTCTTATTTACACATGGGTAGGTGTTGAGATTTTCTATGAGGCTTAATATAGATAATATGAAGATGTGTATCAATTTTAAGGGCTATCCAAGTTTTTTTGGGTGATTTAGATTTTGGCACTAAAGACGAAATAGCCTAAGAAAAAAATAAAATAAAATAAAATAATAAAAAATAATAATTTCTTATTTTTAGGTCTTAATATTTAGGGTTTTATTTTTAGGGTTTCTTTTGTTATATATATTCCCTTGGTATCACATTGTAAAAGAGGTGAAATCCAAGAATGAGAAAGAAAGCATTTATCAGATTATTTCTATCTATTTTAACTTTTGTGTCATTGGGAATTTTGTCTTTTTCTTTGTTTCTTTTTGTCATAATATTATGTGATTGGATTTTCTTGTTCTAACCTCTTGTAGATGGATTTACACCAACACAGATAGTAATGTGCAGTTTAGTAAGGAGGTGGAAGCAACCAATTTTACTCCCCAACAAAAGAAGGAATTGGAGCATTTTTATTTTAAAAAGTACAATGGCCAGTATGAAGAAGATGTTGAACTTGGGAAGAAGTACAAGGAGTTGAAAAATAGAGTGCAAGATAAATACAATGAGGTTTTTCATTTGGAAAATGACTTGTTATTCAAATAGGGAAAGCTCTATGTGCCCAAGGGAGATAAACACTTATAACTGATAAGGGAAGCTCACACATCACTAGTTACTGGTCATTTTTATGTGCAAAAAATAGTAGCTAACCTCCAAATATATGTCCACTGGTCCAATATGGATAATGATGTATCCACTTTTTATCTATGGATGTAGAAATTGCAACTCAAGCAAAACCAACAACTGCAAAGGTAAAATGCTAAGCAAGGCAAAGTGGATCTCCAAGAAGCAAGCAGAGAAACAATATCCCCATTTGAATAAAGATGATTTTAAGGGACCAAAATCCTCCAATGGGGGAGGTCTTGATCAAGAGACTAACTAAAAGGTTATCTACAAGAAGTGTGAAAGGAGCTTTAGATAAAATCCTCACTTTGAAACAATCAACACTTGCTCGAATAGAGTATGGAGTAAAACTAGTTGTAACTTCCATCATTCACACTCATTTAATGAAATAAGTTGGTTTTAAATAACCAACACTCATTTAATAAAATGGGTTGGTATTAAATAACCAACACCCATTTAATAAATTGGGTTGGTTTTAAATAACCACCACTCATTTAATAAAATGGGTTGGTATTAAATAACCGACATCCATTTAATAAAATGGGTTGGTATTAAATAACCAACACTCATTTTATAAAATGGGTTGGATTTAAATAAACAACACTCATTTTTTTTTAAATAAAGGGGTAAAAATTTGTTGATAAAAATTCTGGATTATAGAGTACAACTGAGATTCCAACCAGGACTCAAATAAACAGCCAAACAGGCTAAAACCATTAGAGTAGAATGACACCTAGAAAAGACAACAAGAATAAACCATATTAAGTCTGTACATCCTTGTGGATCAACTCCCATAGGTGTTGAGAGTCCCCAGATGGGAGACTCTCCCAATTATCGATACTCCAAGGATCCAGCAGCTCAAAAGCCCTTTTGGCCAGGTAATCAACAACCACATTCTATTCCCTTGGAATGTGCACAAAGGATATAAATTTGAACTCTTCACTCATTCTGAGAATCTGAACGGCTACAGAGGCCAAATGCCAATTAACTTCCTCCACCATTTTATTGTTTAAAATATTAACCACAATTTGAGAGTCAGACTCACAGATAATCCTATGCCAGCCAAGAGAAAACCCCTTCGCAAGACCTCAAGAATTGCAAGAGCTTCCATAAAATTGTTGGAGTTAACACCTTTATAAATGGAAAAGAAAAAACTGACACCACTAGTAGAATCTCTCCCAACACCACCAATTCTAGTATGTCCAGGATTACCCCTGGACGATCCATCAGTATTAATTTTTAAAACTCCTCTAGGTGGTGGCCTCCACCTACCATCTCTCCTAACCTTCTTGCTGAGCTGAGGAACCCTACTAGGGATAGAAGAGTTCACATCATCCCCAAAGAGACCAAGGGCTTGTTGTACCTTCTCCTCCCTAGAATCCAAAAGAGGGCCCACATCACATTTTCTATGGATGGTTTCCTAAACCATATACATGATCCTTTTCCAGATCTGTTGAATAGCCAAATAACTACCCTAAAATATGCATCGGTTTCGTTTGAGCCAAATTTTCCAGATGATGCAAGAAGGGCCCAAATTCCAAGCCACCCGAAGGAAGGAGGCCTTGGCTAGAGGTCTGCCCAAACTACTCCAAAACTCCACCAGGGACAACACATGAAAACATGGATGGTTCTAGGCACTCCACCAATGGTGCCAAATGTCTCTGGCAAAAGAGCATTGGAAAAATAAATGAGAAGAGTCATCCTCATTCTTACTTCAAAGGACACAAAAAGAGGGACCCTGAAATCCCCTCTTCATCACATTATCCCAAGTGAGGAATTTATTACGAGCTACCAACTAGAGAAAGAAGTTACATTTTGGCTAGGCAAATTTGTTCCACACCTTTTTCCACCAAGTGAAAGGAAGACTCCCATACTTTTGCTTATCAAGAACCTGATAACCATAGGCTACAGAGTAGGTTCTATTAGGATCAGGGTTCCAAGCCAGAATATCTTTACCCCTCAAAGAAGAAAAAGGTCTCCCCATAAGAATAAGAGCAATCACCTCTTTGTCCTTGGCCAGTCCCCCCTGGGGCCATTCTTGTGGATCTTTCCACTTGTACATCTCCATATTTCCAAAATATTGAATTTTTTTAAAGTCCTCCACATGAGACCAACCTGCTTCCAAGAAAAAAATTCTTAGGGAACGTAACCTAGGATATTGATTCAATATAGGAGGGTGGCCATCCCAAGAATCCTCCCAAAAAAGAGCATTTGATCCTTGATTGCAAATCCAGAACAAACCCTGCTTGATTAAATTAGCTCCTCTTTTTAGAGTGTCCCAGATAACTAAACCTTTCCCAACCAAGCTGACTCTAGGGATTTCAGCCTCAAAAATACCTCTCAAGTATTTACAAGATAATATTTTAGCCCAAATCTAATCTTGAGAGGTCCTCATATTTTGAGCCGCTCCAAAAGAGCTCTGCGGTGCTTGAACCCTGTGGGGCCTGGGATGCGAGCAATCTTGGCTTGAATAAGAGGAGGGGTATTGAAGAAGAAAATAGAAGACTTGTCCTCATTAATCAACTATCCAAAGCACCAAGATATATGTCAAGAGACTGTCTAATATTTCCATCTTCCCTGATAGTGGAAACTCCCAACAAAGCAGTATCATCAACAAATTGAAGGTGGGAAAGAGGTGGAAAACTACTATCCCACTTCCACCCCTGAATGAGACCCTACATGACTTGAGACTTGAGCAATATTCCCAACCCTTCCACCATAATGATAAACAAATAAGGAGATAAAGGATATCCTTGCCTCAATCCCCTTGAGGCCTCAAACAACTCTAATGGCTCATTATTAACAAGAACAGAGAATGAGGAAGAAGAAACACAACTCATCACCCATCTAATACATTCCTCCTCAAATACAAAAGTAGCAAGAATTTTCTGAAGAAAGGACCATCTGACCCGATCATAGGCTTTGGCCATGTCCAACTTAATAAACATAGTTTTCTCCTTAGAATTTTCCATCGAGTGAATAGCTTCTGTAGCAATAACAACCCCATCCAATATTTTTCGGCCAACAACAAACCCTCCTTGCTCCTCAAAGATGATTTTGCTCAACCATATCTTTAGCCTCTCAGCAATAATTTTTGTGATGATCTTATACACAACATTGTAGAGAGCAATAGGCCTGAACATATCCAAGGAATTTGCTCCCTCTTTTTTGGGTATAAGCACCACAAAGGTAGCATTTAGGGCCCTTAGCATCTATTTTTTCTTTTGGGACTCATGGACCACCTCCAAAAGATCAAATTTTATTAAATCCCAAAACTCTTGATAAAAATCAATCGAGAATCCATCTAGACCTAGGGCTTTTACTTTTTTCATATTGAATACAACTTTTTCCAACTCCTCAAGGGAAATTGGATCCATCAAGTGCTCATTCATCTCTCTAGAAACAATCCTTGGAATATAGTTTAGAATAAGCTTTTCATTCTCATCATCTGATAGGGAGTCCTCCTTGAAGAGAGAGGAAAAATACCTCTTAGTATCTTCTGAAATATCCCTGAAAGAAGAGAGTAGGGCACCCTGAGAATTCACAAGAGAGGTAATCAGGTTACCATTACGATGAGCCTTAACTAAGTTATAAAATAAGGCTATGTTCCTATCCCCTTCTTGAAGCCAATCTACTTGAGATTTTTGTTTCCAAAAAATTCTTCCCTCAATTCCCATTCAGCAAGGTCTTTCGTAGCCTTAGATTCCTCAACAAGAAGCTCCTTCATGAATCCCTGATCTCTAATATTATTTGAAGCTTCTTCCATCCTCCTAAGAGCTGCCAGCTTAGCCAAGGAAAGGTTCCCAAAATTTAGTCTATTCCATCTCTTCAATTTATGTTTTACAAATTGTAGTCGCTTCATAAAGGAATACATAACGGTGCCATGAGGAGGTTTGCCAATGGTCCACCAGCCTTGCATGAAATCATGAAGCTTAGAATCATGAAGCCACGTAATTTGAAACTTAAATGAGGGATTATTTTTATCCCTAACTCTAAAGCAGAGAGTTTGATAGGCCAATGATCAGATCCCCTACCCTCCAAAATCATAGAACTAGCACCTCTGTTATTACCCATCCAATAACTGGATATCAAAAACCTATCCAATCTCTCTGAGATGGAAGCTTCCCCACACCTTCTATTGTGCCAAGTAAAGATCCCATTATATGGATTTATGTCAACCAAGTTTAGGGCCTAGATATGAGCACTAAAGATAGAAGAAAAAGGCTTGAGACGGTCCACCCCACCACGTTTCTCCTCTAGACAAGTGATAGAGTTGAAGTCTCCAGCCAAAATCCATGGGTACAGGGGAACCAAACTTCTCACAAAGCAAATGTGCTTCCACAAATTCACTTTACCATTGTAATCAATAGGAGCATACACATTTGTAAGTAGGATGATTTCACCATATTCATTATCATGCCCGACCATTGAAATAGACCATCTGTTAGAAATCCAAGTAAGAGGGGATATCTTAACCGGATCCCATAAACAAGTGATACCACTAGCATATCCACATGCACCAATACATTGGCATTTCCCCCTTCTCCACAACTTGGGAGAAATATTGAACATACTATCAATAGCAAATTTAGTCTCCTAAATAAACACCACATCCAGAGAATGCACATGAACCAAATCATGAATAACTTTTTATCTGGGGATGCTATTCAACCCCCTTACATTCCATGAGAGGATAATCATTTTTGGGGGTTATAAAAATGGGAGTCCAATATTCTCACAAATCTTGACTCCACCAAATTCTCCCCCATTAACTTAATTTTATCCTGGTCCTTCTTCCGACCCACCTTCATATTCTTATCTGAAATTTTTTTTTAATTATTTTTTGCTGCAATCCCAACACCGTAGGAGTTTTGCAGTCCAAGGATGACTACATCAGTGCCTGAGTAGGAGAGGGCATAACTAAATCTTTACCACTTTCCAAAATAGTTTCCCTTATAGGGATAGACCCAACCATGTCCCCTATACTCAGATCCAAAGCCCTTTGTTCTTCATTTAAACCCCCTAGATCTGATTCCTTAAGTTCCCCCTCAAGAAGAGACATATGATTCGGCCTTGTTATATTTGCATTAGGTAGCGACGTTTTAGGTATCTCCATGCACTGATAAAGATCATATAATATTTCAAAATTATTGAGTAGAGCATCTGGATGGCTATCCTTAAGGTCTTTGTTTGCCCTTCGTCCTCTATTTCGGGATTTTACCGAAACAAAACCTTCCTTATCCCATTCTCCTTCCTTTATCGGGGCTTTTCCTTTATCCAAACTTTGTACAAATCGAGAGGGCCTAAGATTTGAAGCCACGAGCAAGACAAACTTAGGGCATTTTCTTTGCAGGTGGTCATATTCACGGTAAATCCAACAATGAAATGGAAGAGCTTCATAGTCAAGTTTTTGAACCCATGTAGTTGATCCAAATTGTATTTCAATAGAATCTGGAATATGATTATTTAAGTCAATTTCAACACAAATACGAGCAATAGAGATTACCTTTTTATCCATTGTCTGTTGTGACGGTCCAATCGGCTTCCCAAGCAAAAGGGCAATCTTATGCAAGATATCAGTTCTCTAGAATTCCAATGGGAGCCATGGAAGCCACACCCATACTAGAACCC
>JAQPPZ010009781.1:0-23086 GCA_028583015.1 Wollemia nobilis | reverse complement strand
CACACAAAATCTTCTTTTTTATCTATGTTTAAGGAAGGCCACATTTTGGTGGGCACCCATACTCGACGTCGTCATCCAACCTACGAAAAACAACTATACCAAAATCTTAGGCACCCTTTGCCTACTTGGCATTATAAACTATTTTAATATTATATCCAAACGAATTCCAAAGCTCTCTCATTCAAACATTCAAATGAAATCATAGAAATAGAAATTGAATGATGATACCACTTTATAAAATAATACTTGGAAAACATTAAACAAATAGAATATATTGAAACATAAAATTAAATACGTCTTCAAAGCATTATTATATAAAAAAATTTACCACATTAAAATATGTCTCAATACATAGAAAGTTTCTTAAATTCAATAATACAAAAGGGCTCTACCCCTAAGTTTATTTTCTCATACATGGAAGAGATAATATTATTTTTATACTATAATTTATCTACAACTTGATTTGCTCATCATAGTGAGTGCTATTGCTAGAAAAGATTTCTGCAAATATGTTAAAGTTTTGTTGCTTCCTGAAAACTTTGTTAAGGTTTAGGTGGTCCTCTATTTAATTAGTTTATGTTTACCTTTCTAGAAAAGAGTTTTGTATATATGTTAAAAAAAAATTTCTTCCACAACACATGTTCAAACTGTCAGCCTGCATTCAATATTTTCTCACAGTGCCTACTACTCTCTTGCAAATTTAAAATCACATCGGTAATCAAATGGAGCCTCCAAGGATCAAATACGTATCATGAAATACTCGTGCAGCTGACATGCACACAAATTTATCTAAATTTACAGAGAAATGCATTGGAGCTTCACTAATCCCCTCACTCGAGATTAGAACATAAGTTTCCAAATCATTTTATTTCTAAAATAACAACAAACTATGTTTCCAATTTTTTTTAGGTAAAGGTTTCACATTTAACATACTATCAACTGTAGAACTACGCTCACAACTTCATGGTAGTATCAACAAATAAACTTCTCTAAAATCATAGAATTATACTGTAGCAAACCAGCTTCTTCTAGCTTTTTGTTGCACTCAGTATAATTCACATAGGGTATAGCAATTTGTTCAAATACAACAAAGCTTTTGAATATGAAATATAGATATTCCATTACCTTCATTTTCAATCAATCATGACAGTGAATTTCAAACCATCATATGTTCACCTAATCAATTTATTACATATTTTCTTACATACACAATAGCAGAATCGCACCATTAGTTTCATTATCACAAACCAAATTCATTTTAACATGTGAGAGGCCTCATTATAACACGTAACAGAAGTATTAAAAACATCTTCATCATAGTGAAGTTTAGTATAACCAACCTGTACACACGCTTTCCAAAAAGTTAGCAATTCCCTATCCTTGAAGCCTCTTTCTTCTTTCATGAGCCTCGATTGCCAAAACCTTCCTTTCCTCTCCATCATGTCGTCTTTATTTTTGATTTTTTTCCTTCCTTTATTTTTTCCTCCAAACTTGGTATATTATTTCTTCCTTAATCTATTCATTATGCCAGCTTACCTCCCTTCTCTCCCTTAATCGAATGCTATTAATGATCCATTATGGATTTTTCCCCCATTCTCGATATACCACCATCATAACCATTAACAACATGGAGATACTTTCCACTAGCACAAAAATTTATCATCTTATGGAGTTCCAAATAATATTATTCTTTTTTTATATTCAAAAAAACAACAAGCAAGGCGTAATTCATGAGAATATAATACTCAAGAGTTATGCTTCGATATGTTCGGCGTGACATGCAACTTGAATGAAAAGGGTGAAAATAATGGTATTATATATATCTCTCTCATTTGTGGATTGTTATTGTGGATGAATGATTTGATATTTCAACTATTTTCTTGTTTATGATATGTTTGGGTATTAAAATGAGCCAATGTATATTTCATCAAAATGAGTGAGCTGAGGTTTAGCGGGTGCGACGGGAGTGAGGGTTTAAATTTTCTAGGCAAGAATCTCAGCCAAGGTGGCAGAGGTAGCGTAGGTACGAAAGGGGTAGGTGGAAACCTCGAGCATGGATCAAGCGAGGATCCAAAGGAAGGTGGTCAGGCTACGGTATATTTGGATGCGGGCATCACGCGAGGGCCCGACCCTCCTCAGAAAGACCCCGACAAAAAAGATACGAAGGACAATGCGGGGCCCAAGAAGTGTCTATCTTTTGTTGAGACTCTTAGAGGAAAAAGAAAGGATGTTCTCTCTCTTCCACCCCTAGTTCCAGTAAATAATAAAATTTCAGCCCCGGTAAGTTCTATGAGCCATTTTATTTCAATGGAATAATTCTCTCTGGTAGGCAAGTTTTTGGGAGGTAGGCCAGACATGGAGACTATCAGGGCTTGGGCAATGGGTAAATGGTGACCAATTGGTAGCTTGGAGTTGGTAGCTCTAACTCGAGGGTTATTCATTATCCTTTTTAACAATATGGAGGATGCTAACCACATTTTAACAAGAGGTCCTTGGTTTCTAGGCAAAAGGATCCTTTTTCTAAAACGATGGGGTGAAGATTTCGTCCCTAAAAAGCAAAATATTAACATTTCCCCTATTTGGGTTCGTCTCTCAAGTCTACCTGCCCAGTTATTCAATGAAAATTGGCTGCAAGGCATAGCCAGAACTATAGGGGACCTGATCTCTATTGACCATGCGACCCTAGCCAGGATAAGGATGACTCATGCACGAATCTACGTAAATGCTAATTTGGATAATGAATTGCCAAGGTTTGTGGAGCTAGAGTATGGAGAATACTATCAAAAATAGCTGGTAGAATACGAGAACAAATCGATATTCTATGTAGAATGCAAAAATCAAGGACATCTATGCAATCAATACCCTAACCTGGCAATGAATAGAGAAAAGTATAAGTAGGGAATGCTAGAGAGAGGAAATTTGAGGAGTTTCTCTGGCAGAGGCGATTTCAATCAGGTAAACTATGTTTACCAAAAAAATGAAAGAGAGGGTGCAGGGTCCCAGCAAGACAAAGGAAAACAACAGGTTGTTGGCAACCAAAATACTCAGATAAGTTCCAATCCTCTAGTTTCAAATAAATTTTCAATTTTATCCAATATTGGAGTAGGAGGATTATCGGAAGACATGGAAGACTAGAACCTTCAGGCTAACCTTTTTGACTCTCTAGAATCCCCATCCAAGTCAGGATCCTCAAACCCTAATGCTAAAATTACTGTAAGTCCCGTGGGCATCACAAAGCCAAACCCTAATGCCCGATATCTAGAATCCCCATCCAAGTCGGGATACTTAAACCCCAATGTTTAAAATACTTCAAACCTAGTGGGTATCCCAAAGACAAACCCTAATGTTGAAGAACTTAGGAAGAAAGTTGAGGATATAAACCTTAAGCTTCTAGCTCCCTTTTATGATGAGGAAATTAAGGAAGCCTTGTTTAGCATGGAGTCAGACAAAGCCCCGGGACCCGATGACTTTCCCCCTAATTTCTATCAAGATTTTTGGGACATCGTAAGTGAGGATGTAATTTATGCTGTCAGAGAATTCCAAGCAAGCAATAATATTCCAAAAGGTCTCAACTCTACATTTATTTCTCTAATTCCTAAGAAGAAAACCCCTTAATCTATGGTTGCCTTCAGGCCAATCAGTCTATGCAATGTTTCTTACAAGATCCTAACTAAAGCCATTGCAAATAGAATGAGAGATGTTCTACCCCGCATCATAGATCCATGCCAGGGAAGCTCTGTCCAGGGTAGGTCAATCTTGGATGGAGTTATCACAGTTCATGAAGCTCTGCACTCTACTCATAAGACTAACAAGTCTATTTTTGCCCTCAAGCTTGATATGAACAAAGCATTTGACAGGCTAAATTGGGACTTTCTAATTACTGTCCTCCTTAAGTTTGGTTTTCAATACCAATGGGTTAATTTGATCAAAGAATGCATTTCTAAAGCATGGTTCTCAATTTTGGTTAATTGAACAATTGCTGGTTACTTTCAAAGTCGTAGAGGAATTCGATAGGGGGACCCTATCAACCCTATGTTATTCATCATTATGGCAGAAGCTTTAGGTAGAACAATAAAAAATACTTGCAGTTCAAGGATAATATCAGGAATCAAGGCAACATCTCTCACTAGGGCTATTTCTCACCAAAAATTCATTAATGATACCCTTCTATTGACTAAGGCGTCAGTGGTTGAGGCCAAAATAATTAAATACATCCTGCAAATCTACGAGGACATTGCTGGTCAGAAAGTTAATTTTAGTAAGAGCAAGTTATATTTCTTGAACACCCCCATTCAGAGGCAAGGAAGGATTGCAAAAATTTTAGGGTGTGATATAGCAAACCTCCCCACTTCTTATCTTGGTATCCCTATTTTCATTGGTTCTCTGAGAGAGTCAATGTGGGATAGGGTTATTGAAAGAATTCAAAAAAAACTTGCTGGATGGAAAGGTCATCTTCTATCTCAAGCAGGAAAGTTGACCCTCACTAAGGCCTCTCTTCAGATCATTCCAATCTATTTCCTCTTTGTTTTCAAAGCCCCTGTGAAGGTTTTACAAAAAATTAAGAAACTCCAAAAATATTTTTTATGGACTAGGTTAGAGGAGAAAAAAAGGATACACATTGTAGGATAGACCAAAGTGTGCAGACCTAGGGAAAATGGGGGCTTAGGTCTGAGGAGAATTGCTCATATGAATTTAGCTTTACTAGCTAAGCAGGTGCGACACCTCATTTTTGGTTAAGAAAATAAATGGATAGCTATCATCACATGAAAGTATCTTCAAAATATGGAATTTCTAAGTGACTCAATTCCAATCAAAGGTTTTGCTTTTTGGAAAGAAATTCTCAATTGTAAGGAAATCATCAAAAAAAAATTAAGATGGGTTTTAGGCAATGGTGATAGGATAAATTGTTGGAATGATAGGTGGGCTAAGGATGAACCACTAACACAATATCCTAATTTAGCCTGAATCAGAGATATCATGGAAGAACTCATTGGTAGAAAAGTCTTCGATTATATGGTTGAGGACAGAGGCAGAATGAAGTGGAAATAAATAAGGATTCAGGGATTTCAAGCGGAATCAAATGATATTTGTAACATTCTCGGGCAATAATTTATCCCCATGAGACCCAAGGAAGATCAACTGACTTGGGATCCTATAGAAAATGGGTAGTTCACTATTAAATCAGCTTACAAGCTTCTTCTTGATAATGAGGATTTTATCCTCCAAAAGTACTTAGTAATTTGAGGTTGGTTGATAATTACAGGGAAGGAAAGAAAAGGTAATATAAGACTTCAAACCAAAGCCACGTGGACCACTAGATAGCCACCACCATAAATCTAGCTAGCAGGTTCACTTCTCCAAGGCTGATTGGCCAAGACGGGATGTGGTCCCAAAGCATGTCATATATAGAAGAAAACAATTACCAAAGAATTATTAAGAGTAACTATCAATACAGAGCTTGTGGGAATTTTTTTCAGTAATCTGATATGTGTGTCTGCAACTTTTTATTTCTCCATTGTTTCAAGGAAGGGATCCGTGTCTGTTTCTTTTTTTGTAATTATGATGCAGGTGTGTTTTTTTGGGGTATACCCAAAATGTTGTATGGAAAGTTTCTTTTTGATAACAAGCTATGTGCCTTACCGGATGTAATGGCTTTGGCGGTATGTAGACTATACATATATAATATCCTTAGTAAGGACATGTTCATCATTAGCCCTGGGCTGATTTTTGTAAAAGGTTTTGGGTCAACCTGTAAAACCCGGTATTAACTCTATAGTATCTTATATACCAAAAAAACAAAACAACAAGCAATGAAAACAAAATATTTTACGTCTTCCACAAATGCAACAAGGTTAGGAATGCACTATGCTCTACATGGAGGGAGTTTCAACCATCATTTCGTGCACGCCATCCACCATCAAAACTGTGCATGGAGGCCTTACCTGACTCTATCATTTAATCACTACAATTTTTTTTTTTTTTTAAATACAAAAATGCGAAATAGTACAAACATCCATTATACATTTGCATAACATTTCTTCTTTTTTTTTTAAGACAAGATATAAAATAATTATCTTTCTTTATATTTCTTTTTCCTTTATAAAATATCACCTTTCCCTAAGATCATGAAAATATAAAGGTAAACATTTTTAAAGCTTTATTAAAACCATTCAAAGGTGACTCTCAATATTAAAACATCTTCTTTACCACCTTTAATCACACAAGCCAAAAATAAGTATTTTCAAAAATTAGACATACACACACATGCATCAATAAGCAAGTGACGACATACCTTTTCAAACTAGTGGCTCCCATCATCATCACCATAAAATATTTCTCATTCATTGCCAACATGTAATATTCAAAATAATTTAAATTATGCAAATATGTAATTTATAATGCACCTAAATGATATGCAAATGTGAGTTTCCATATGCTCGCGAGCCAAATTATCACTTCCCCTTTATATTTTCCACTGACTTGCTTCCTCTCATTTTCATCTTGCAACTGACCTGCACTCATAGAGGATATCAATGGTACCTTGTTTCACATGAAAAGGTAAATATATACATATTTTAGTTTATTTAATTAATAGTATGAGGAGGTACGTTACATCCTCCCCCACTAGTGATAAACATAGTCAATGTGTTTAAAGCTAAGTGAAGCAAAATAAATTTTTTGAATATTCTTTAACTTTTACTTTTATCCAAATAATACTCAATCAAATTTTACTTTTTCATTTGAACTCAAGTATTGCCAACACATTTGTCATCATAAATAGAAACACTACATTTTGTTTATGATTACCATATAATCACATCATTGATTATGCCATAATGAAATCAAATACACATATCCATCAAGGTCCAAAAAATATATCATAGCAATACCAAAACATTTATAGGCTACTCTACCCAATAAATCAACTAATATGTTCTATACACATATCTCAAAATTCATAAAAGTTTATGAATAAGTCTTTAAGTACTAAAAAAATAAGGAAATTGTCACTGCATATCTGCCACATCTTCCCACATAACATTTTGGTCTGAGTAGTGGTCCCATTGGACCTGATATTGCTCTATATTTTGCTTTCTTATATTCTTGGTTTGAAAACCAAGCAGACAAACAGGTTGCACCTCAATCCTTAATGGATTGGTCATCTACAAATTGGAAACATTCAAAATATGATTAGGATAATAAATGTATTTTCTAAAGAGGGACACATGAAAGACATTATAGATCTTGGATAAGCTTGGTGGTAGAGCTAATTTGTATGCAACATGGCTTATGTTATCTATAATTTCAAATGGACCCACGTATCAGGAGTCAAGCTTGAAATATTTTATTGAACTTTTAGTTGGATTAACCCTTAAGAATACTCAGTCTCCCACTAAGTATTCCCTCGATATTATTTTGAGGTCCGCATAGCTTTTCATGTGATTTATGGCCTCTTTCAGCTTTTGCTAAACTCTTTTCAATTGCTCTTCCATTTATTTTATCATTTCTCGGCCGATCACTACCCGATCCTCCGAATTATCCCAAGATAAGAGAATTTTGCATCTTCTCTCATATAGGGCTTCGAAAGGTGCCATACCTAGTGAAGCATGGTAACTATTATTAAATACAAATTATACTAGGTATAAGTAGTCTTCCTACTTAATATGTTGATCCATGCAATACATTCACAACATAACCTCAAACACTTGATTCATCCTCTTAGTATGACCATCCATTTTTGGGTGATAAGCAATACTGATATTTAGTTTGGTCCCTAATGCTCGATACATCGCTTGCCAAAATTTAGAAGTAAAATGAGAGTCTCTATCAAAGATTATAATAGTATAACTTCTGGAAAGCCGTAAATTCTTACCTCTTCCCTGGAAAACTTACTTGCTATAGTAGTTGCATCATCTTGCACATTACTAGGTATAAAATGTGTTACTTTAGTTAATTTATCCACCATTACTAGAATTACATCATACCTGAACCTTGTTTTAGGTAACACAAGTATAAAATCCATTGACACTGCTTGCCACTTCTATGTAGGTATCTCATATGGATATAGTTTTCCAGTTGGATGTAGGTGTTCCACTTTCATATTTTGAAATTCCAAGCATTTGGCCACATAATTGGTAATATATTTTTCATACTAGGCCTGAAATATGCTTTCTTTAGATTCTCTCACATATTTGCGCCTCCTAGGTGCACAGAGTAGGGAGTGTTATGCACCTTACTAAGGATTTTTTTGCTTAGTCCTCCTAAGTTGTGTACCACCAACCTATTCCTAAAATAAAGCAAAACATCTCTGAAAACATAATATGTATCCTTGTCTACTTTTTGTCCATTTGGACCTATACACGACTGAAAAAAATCATCTTTTCTTACCATATTTTAATTTGATCTAATAGATCATATTGGCAATTTGTCATTGTGTTTATACATCCTCTTCTTCTCAAAGCATTAGTGACTTTATTCTCTTTACCCTTAATGTACTCAATACCAAAATCATACTCCGCTAAGAACTCTATCCAACATCATTGTATGGAATTTAATAAGGGTTGAGTAAATATATACTTTAGACTTTGATGGTCTATCTTTAACTCAAATGGTTTTCCCAGAAGGTAATGTCACTAAAATTTTAGGGCATGCACTATCGCTGCCAACTCTAAATCATGAGTGGCATACTTGACTTCATGCCTCTTGAGTTTTCTAGACTCATAAGCAATAATTGCATCACCTTGGGTTAAAATACCACCTAAACCTTTGATCAATGCATCAGTACAAACTATAAATTGCTTATTATGATCAGGTAAATGCATGATTGGTGCAGTCATCAACCATTATTTCAAAAATTGAAAAACCTCCTCACACTGCTTTGTCCACCTGAAGCCTTTCCATTTTCTCTGAAAGTTTGTAATGGGTTGAGCAATTCTCAAAAATCCTTTGACGAATTACCTATAATATACTGCAAGTCCCATAAAACTTTGCATCTCTATGACATTAGTAGGTGCTAGCCAATCAATGATTGCTTCAATTTTCTTGGGGTCTACTACAATTCCTTTAGCAGAGATAATATGTCTAGGGTATTGCACTTGTGGAGTATAAAACTTATATTTTGTCAATTTTCCAAACAATTGATTCTTTATAAGAATCCCAAGCATGTTTCTCAGGTGTTGATCATTCTCTTCTTTATTTTTTGAATAAACTAAAATATCATCCAAAAATACGAGTACAAATTTATCCATTTGTTCTCTAAAAACATTGTTCATGAGGTTCATGAACGTGGATGGGGTATTGCTTAGCCCAAAAGGTAAGACTATAAACTCAAAATATCCATACCTTGTTCTAAATGTTGTTTTAAAAGTATCTTCCTCCTGAATTCTTAACTGATGATATCCAGATCTCAAATCTATTTTAGAAAATATGGTTGATCCTCTTAATTGATCAAATAAATCATCAATCATTGGTAATGAATACATTTTTTTTAATAGTAACCTTATTCAACATTCGATAGTCTATGCACATTCTTAAGGTATTGTATTTATTTTTAACAAATAGGATAGGAGCTCCCCACGACGACACACTAGGTTTGATTAACCCCTTTTTAAGCAAATCCTGAAGTTGTATTTTTAGCTCTTGCAACTCTATAGGATTCATCTTGTAGGGTGACCTTACGATTGGTGATGCACTTGGTAATAAATCAATTGAAAAATAAATTTCCCTCTAAGGAGGTAACCCCAAAATTTCATCATGGAATACATCCTTGAATACACCTAACACTAAATGTTTCTAGAAGAGGTCAGACTCCTTCCCTGACTCTTCTCTTCTATTCATATTTACTATGAAGACCATACCCTTCTTATTAATTATATTTTTAAGTTGCATTACAGATAATAGACGGGGTTTTACATCTCTTCACCCATAATTAATTCTAATACTTTGAGTAGTTTCATCCATAAATTCCACCTATATTTCTTCAAAGTTCAAAAGAGCCTTGTTCACTTTTAACCAATCAACTCCTAATATGATATCAAATGTAAGGAAATATGGGAATCAAAGAGACACTGGCTAACATGATAATTTTATCATGATCCATACTCTACTTTCCAATCATTTTCCAAGAATCTAGGTCTAACAAGCAAATCCCTCATTAATCAGGTTGATATAAATCTATTAGTTGACCCACTATCAATAAAAATTTGCACGTTTTAACCAAAAATTTTACCATTTAATAAGAAATGAGTAATTTATCCATTGAGTTCAGAACTACTTGTGGCTGCACCAATCCTGTGGCTAGTTTCATCTGGAGCCTTTAGTGGTATATCAACTTTGTGGGGGAATTTGTTGGCATAATGAGCTCTTTTACACACCCAACATCCACTTGGTGGAACTCTATTGCCTTTGTTGTTGTTTTCATTTCTATTCATGGATGTAGTTTCCCTATCCCTTCCTTGACCCACTAGTTTCTAGTCATGTATTTTAGGAAACTCTTTAACATATTTCCTGTATTTACCACCTTGGTAATTGGATTTATTTTTACCACCTTTTTTATTATGATATCCCCTTTTAGGTTTCTTATTCAGTTCCTTTTCTCATTTCATAAAACCAACACTTTTCCATTTTCTGAGTTCATCTTTTTCCTTTTTGTATAGCTTTTGATAATTGAAATATGCCTTTCATGTTTCCTAATTAGCTTCCTCCTTCCTTGATAAATCAAAAGCAATAGGTAAATTGACAGGATTATACATATTTACCATCGTCATGATTCTAGGATGTAATCCCAAAATAAACATTTGAGTTTTTATTTCCTCATTACTTTCATATTGGGTTGCATACTTCAATAGTTGTATGAAATTTGGTGATATTCTCGAATTGACATATTTTCCTACCTCAAATTTGAGAATTCGTCAAACTTATCCATATAATATTATCTCGTTAAGAATCTATCTCTAAATTCCTTGATGAAATATTCCCACTTGAGATCAACAACTTCCACCTCATGCCCTTTCTTATATGATTTCCACTAGTCCAAGGCTATTTCAATCATATTCATAACTACCAAGGTAGTTTTGGATTCAAAATATAGAACCACCAGAGAGAAGTAGGATTCTAATTCACTTAACCAATTTTAAGCCAACTCTCTATCGTATTTTCCATTAAACTTGGATATTACAACCTTTTTTATATTTCTATCCAATTCCTTACTCACTCTTACCCTTCCAGCACTGGATCTCTCAAATATCCCTAGCACTTCCACTATCCTGTCTAATCCAGTTTCTCCTTCTCTAGCTAAGTCCTTTATGACTCACTATTTTTGGAAAATGAGTTCCTATTGCTAGGTCATGTGAGTTTTCTATTGGGCCATATCTTCCCTTTGATTTTCCATTTGTACTTACAACAATTTAACCATATTTTCAAGGTTCCCTCCTTCCTCACTAGTTTCACTCAGAGGAATCTCATGAAACCTTTTATACCTTCTTTCATGTTGAGGACCTTCCTTACTAAAACTTGTCTATGGTCCTCTTAGAAGTCTTTCGGTGATTTCCTCCTCCCTACCTCCCACAGGATTTCTCAAGGACCCACCTTGCAACATTTATGTCATTTTTCCTGTATGTGAAAGAGGTAGAATATTAGTTATCATTAACTATTATAATTCACATACAGAGTTCTGCAGCTTTAGAATCAATTCTGCTCTAATACCATATATAACAATACATTCACCTGGTTTCCCGATAAAATAATAGTTAGAAACCAAATATATTTTTTAAAAGGTTTTACTACTCTAGCTATAAATGTTTTCCTATCATAACAAGTTTGATATTATGGTTACCAAAATTAGAAATAATCCCTTAAATATTTTCACATTTACAAATAGTATAGCACAAGCACAACATACCACTTTTAGATTCAAGACTACTGCAACCAGTCTCCCAAGTGGATGAGATCAACTAAATCTTGTAAGCATATAATTCAGTGGTAATGGTTTTCTCATTTATCATCCACCTATTCCAGCATGATAATGCAGGAGCATCCGGTGACAGTAGGGCAATCATGCATCTTCCAAAAATTTTCCAAATTTTTCTAAGTACTTTGCATTTTTATTTGTTTCAGTTTTTCCCAAGGGAGAAGTTTTTGTAAAGCAAGGGGGAAAGGGTTGCGAAATCGTGACCTCAAAGGCTACGACATGGCATAGGCAAGTTTCGTCATGATATCGCGATGTTGCGATATCACAACGTCGCGATATCGCGACGATATTTCGAAGCTAAGGCATAGGGAGGAGTCCCGTCATGATATCATGATAGGTCGCGATATCGTGACCTGTCGTGATATCGTGGCTAGTTAGAAGCTGCCACGTGGCATTGTTAACGACTTCAAAGCTAAGGCAAGGTGAAAGACAGGGCAAAGGGCTACGGCAAGATGAAGGCAAAGGGGGGTCACGAAATCATGACATGTCGAGATTTCATGACATGTCACGAAATCACGACCCCAAAGGGCTACGGTAGGGTGAAGGCGCTTTTGGCCGCGATATCGCGACATTTCACGATTTCGTGACCTATCACGATATCATGGCCAATAAGAAGATAGGCCAAAGTTTACACGCGGACGGCCAAGCAAGGCCGAAATAGACACATGGCTACCACGTGTGATAAAGCGACACAGCCAGTTGAAGACAAAGCCAGAATTAGACATGCAAACTGCCACGTAATTCAAAACAGAGTTGACGGTCACGTATATTAAAATGGAAATAATCATCTAAGGAAATTTTTGGACAAGTATGTCGACCACGCATATTTTTAAATTCTGACAAAACAGCAGTTGCAGAGCATGGACAGTATGGGTGAGACGGCGGTTCAGAAGAACGGTCTGACCAAAGCGGCGGTTGCAGGACAAGGGAGGTCTTTAATGCGAACTTCATAGCGGATCGGGGTAGTGGCCCATTAATGGAAGAAAATTCAAAAACTTGGTGGAGGGAAGGAATTTTCTGGTTTTGTTTGGTGAGTTCTCTCAGGTGGGGCATTAATTGCCTGGAGGGCCGAGACCTTGATAAAAACTTAGAAATTGTAAGGGAAAGGGATGGCGAGTTTGATATTGGGTGGGGAAGAACTATGCCTGGAAAGGATATTGTAAGACTATGTCAAGTAATTTACAAAAATTAATTTGAAGTATTGTTTGTGTGAATCTCGGCTTGCCATCAAGTGGTATCAGAGCGGGAGCTCCTGAGCGTGTAACAGATCGCAGGAAGAGAGGCAGTTACACCAAGATCTGTGGAAGGATTGGTAAGGGAAGAAAGAAAAAAAAAATGCCTCCACGAAGAAACCGTGGTGGAGTAGGAAATGTGGTGCCGGCCGAAGACTTTCTAGCCTTGCAGAGGCAAGTTCAAGCCCTGCAAGAAGAGCTACGCAGAAGGCACGAGCCCGAAAGGGATGAGGGAAGTGAAGACGAAGTTGATGAAGAAGAGGACTAGTCTGAGGAAGAAGAAGAGGTTGTGGATCCTGCACAAGCCAGGTTGTACAAAGCCATCTCTCAGATTGAAAAGCAACCAAAAATGGAGGTTTCTACATACTCGGGAAACCTAAATCCAGAAGAAGTGATTGACTGGATAAATGACTTAGAAGAATATTTCGAATATGAGGAGGTTGAAGACCCTAATCGGGTCAGATTTGCTAAGACCAAGTTGAAGGGTCATGCCAGCATTTGGTGGAGGGGAATACAATTGGAGAGGAACAGAAGAGGGAAGGAGAGAATAACAAGATGGGACAAAATGGTGGAAAAGCTGAAAAGATAGTTTATTTCGATAGATTACGAGTTGGATCTGCTAAGGAAAATGCAGAGTTTGAGACAAACGAACAGAACTGTCCAAGAATACACCGAGGAGTTCTACAAGATCTCTATTAGAACTGGACATTTAGAGGCAAACAAAGAAAAGGTAGCCCATTATATCAATGGGTTGAGACTCGGTATCCAAGAAGAGCTGAGCCTAGTTTGGGTAAGCACCATTGAGGATGCTTACCAGTTTGCCTTAAAGGTGGAAAAAAAGCTGAATAGGCGGTTTGAAGGCAAGCAAAGAGGAAGGGGCCGTGGTGGAAGAACTGGTGGGAGAACCAGTGGAGAAAAATATAAATATCTGAAGAAGACCGGTGAAGCCAGTAGTAACCAGGATCAAAGGGAAGAGGATGGTTATCATCCCCATGATCAGAATAGCTACCCAAGAGGATGGGGTGGATCTGGACGAGGGTTTGGAAGAGGAGTATTTCGTGGGACATGTTTCCACTGTGGTGAAGAAGGACATCGGGCATTTGAGTGTCCACAACATCGAGAAAGGACGAACAAGAGGCCTGAGGGTCCAGCCAGAGCTGTTGTGGCAGAGGAAGATGCTGAGTCTGAACATTCTAAAGAAGCGGAGAGAGGGGAAGCAATGATTGTAAGGAGAGTCCTGTTGAATGAGGAGAAGGACACAAATCAGAGAAGAAGTTTATTCCGCACAAGGTGTAAATGCGCGGGCAAGATTTGCAATATTATTATTGATAATGGTAGCACGGATAACTTGGTTTCAGAAGAAATGGTTACCAAGCTACAGTTAGAGAGGAAGAAGCACCCACATCCATATTGGGTCGCATGGCTACAGAAGGACCATAGGGCCTTGGTTAGTGAGCAGTGCTCCGTTAAATTTAATATTGGGAATTATTGTGATGAGGTCCTGTGCGACATCCTGCCTATGGATGCTTGCCATATGTTGTTGGGAAGGCCCTGGTAGTATGATCGAAGTGCAGTGCATGACGGTCGTGCCAACACCTACTCATTGACGAAGAATGGCATGCGCCATAAGCTAAAACCCTTAAAGGAAGCGGATGAAAAGGTGTGTAACAGCTCCAGAATCTGTTTAGTTGAAGGGAGAAAGTTTCTGGACGGTTTGAAGCATGAACATTTATGTTATGCAATAATTCCGAGAGTTAGGGAGAAGGAATGCCAAGATACCCCAACAGAAGTCCTAGATCTATTGGAGGAATTTCTAGATATTGTGTCTGATAATGTGCCTGAGGGTTTACCCCTAGTAAGGAAAATCAGCCACCATATAGATTTGGTGCTAGGATCGAGCTTGCCAAATAAAGCTACACACAGAATGATGCCTGTAGAGACTGAGGAGTTAAACAGGCAGGTCTAGGAGTTGTTGGAGAAGGGATTGATTCGGGAAAGTTTGAGCCCATGCACAGTACCTGCAGTGTTGGTGCCAAAGAAGGATGGAGAATGGAGAATGTGTACAGATTCACGGGCCATCAACAAGATCACTATCAAATATAGATTCCCATTGCCAAGGATGGATGATATCATGGACTGTTTGAGTGGAGCTGAGTACTTCACGAAGATTGACCTAAAAAGTGGTTATCATCAGATCCGTATCCGAGAAGGAGATGAGTGGAAGACAACTTTCAAGACAAGAGAAGGCTTGTATGAGTGGTTGGTCATGCCATTTGGGCTGTCCAATGCACCAAGTACCTTCATGCGGCTGATGAATGAGGTACTGAAGGAGTTTCTGGGAAAGTTTGTCATTGTTTATTTAGATGATATATTAATATTCAGCAGAACCCTGGAGGAGCACCTAATGCATATCAGGAGGGTCTTTGAAAAGCTGCGGAAGGAGCGGTTATTAATAAATCTGAAAAAGTGTAATTTTGTCAAGAAAGAGTTAGTATACCTAGGATTTGTAATCTCAGTAGAAGGTCTGAAAATGGACCCAGAGAAGGTGAGAGCCATCATCGAATGGCCTACCCCAAGAAGCACAACAGAGGTAAGATCATTTCATGGTCTAGCCAACTTTTACAGGAAGTTCATAAGAAACTTCAGCAGCATTTGTGCACCTCTCACAGAAATAATGAGAGGGGATAAAAAAGAGTTCAAGTGGACATTAGGGGCTGAAAGGAGCTTTGATGCATTAAAGAAAAAGGTCATAGAACAGCCTGTTTTGGCACTCCCAGACTTTAACAAGGTATTTCAGGTGGACTGTGATGCCAGTGGCAGTGCAATAGGGGATGTACTGAGTCAAGAAGGCAGACCTATTGCGTATTTTAGTGAAAAGCTCAATGATGCTCGAAAAAAGTATTCAGTGTATGACCAGGAATTTTATGCTATAGTTCAAGCTCTGAAGAAGTGGAGGCATTATTTGTTGCCAAAAGAGTTTGTTCTATTTACTGATCATCAGGCATTGCAGTACATCAACAGCCAGACAAAACTGAATCAACGGCACATGAAGTGGGTCGAGTTTCTCCAAAGCTATACCTTTGTATTAAAGCACAGGAGTAGGAAATCAAACAGGGTTGCAGATGCTTTAAGCAGAAGGCAGAATCTGCTAATTGAAATGACAGTGGAAGTAGTTGGATTCGAAGAACTGAAGGGTCTTTATCCTGAAGATCCTGATTTTGCAGCAGCCTGGACGGCTTGCTTGGCACCTGTTACTATGGACAGGAAAAAATGGTTAGATTTCCTAATCCAAGATGGAATGTTGTTCAAGGGAAGTAAATTATGCATTCCAAGGAGTTCCATGCGGGAGAACTTGATCAAGGAAAAGCACAGCGGAGGACTGGCTAGGCATTTTGGTAGGGATAAGACCATTGCCCTGGTGGATGAAAATTACTACTGGCCGCAACTACAGCAAGATGTGAGGAAGTTTGTGCAAAGTTGCAGAATATGCCAGATGCCAAAAGGCGTAAGGCAAAACACAGGATTATACCAGCCATTACCTGTACCTGAGAAGCAATGGGAGGACATAAGCATGGATTTTATTCTTGGATTGCTAAGAACACAGAGGGGAAATGACTCTATATTTGTGGTGGTTGACCGATTCTCTAAAATGGCACATTTTATTCCCTACCAGAAGACAAGTGATGCAGTTCACATTGCAGGGTTATTTTTCAAGGAAGTGGTACGACTTCACGGTCTACCAAGAAGCATAATTTCTGATAGAGATACAAAGTTTGTTGGGTATTTCTGGAGAACTTTGTGGAAGAAGTTGAAGACAAATCTGAAATTCAGTTCTGCATACCACCCACAGATCGATGGACAGACAGAGGTGGTAAATAGAAGCCTGGGCAATTTATTGAGATGCTTGATAGCAAATCAACCCACGGGATGGGATTTAGTTTTACCGCAGGCGGAATTTGCGTATAACAATTCAGTCAATAAGAGCACAAATAAATCTCCGTTCCAGATAATATATGGAAACAACCCAAGAAATGTGTCTGAACTGAGAAAGTTGGATAAGAGAGAAAAGTGCAGTGTCGAGGCAGAAGAATTTGTAGAACATATGAAAAGTCTGCATGAAGAAGTAAGGAAACAAATTATAAAAATGAATACTCAATATAAAACAAGAGCAGACCAGAAGCGGTAGTTCAAAGAGTTCGAAGTAGGAGATGAAGTCATGGTCCATCTCAGGAAGGAAAGATTTCCTGCCAAAACTTATAACAAATTGAAGATGAAGAAATTTGGGCCATGCAGAATACTAGAAAAACGGGAGTCAGGAAATGCATATGAAGTGGAATTGCCAAGTTGGCTTGACATTTCACCGGTTTTTAATATTTCATATTTAGTGGAATATCATGAGGGAGAGAGTACAGAGGCACCAAGTACAGGATTATGGCAAATTCTAGCATCTACTCCAACCACCGACGAGGTTGAGGAAATATTAGACACTCGTGAAGGCAGAAGCACCAGAAACAAACAGTATTCTGAATATTTGATAAAGTGGAAGGGCAGACCTGTTGAAGATGCAACTTGGTTGTTGAAAACGGAGGTTGACCACCTGGGTCTTCCCCTAACAAAACAGAAGTGAGTATCACTTTTAATTACCCCAGGTGTCTGATGCAGGAGCATCCGACGACAGTAGGGCAATCTTGCATCTTCCAAAATTTTTCCAAATTTTTCTAAGTACTTTGCATTTTTATTTGTTTCAGTTTTTCCCAAGGGGGAAGTTTTTGTAAAGCAAGGGGGAAGGGGTCGCGAAATCGTGACATGTCGCGATTTCGTGACATGTCGCAAAATCGTGACCCCAAAGGCTGCGACATGGCATAGGCAAGTTTTGTCGCGATATCGCGACGTCGCGATATCACGATGATATTTCAAAGCTAAGGCATAGGGGGGAGTCCCGTCATGATATTGCGACAGGTCGCGATATCACGACTAGATAGAAGCTGCCACATGGCATTTTTAACGACTTCAAAGCTAAGGCAAGGCGAAAGATAGGGCAAAGGGCTACAGCAAGACGAAGGCAAATGGGGGTCACAAAATCGTGACCCCAAAGGGCTACAGCAGGGTGAAGGCGCTTTTGGTCACGATATCGCGACATGTCATGATTTCGCGACCTATCGCGATATCACGGCCAATAAGAAGACATGCCAAAGTTTACACGCGAACGGCCAAGCAAGGCCGAAATAGACACATGGCTGCCACATGTGATAAAGCGACACAACCAGTTGAAGACAAATCCAGAATTAGACACGTAGACTGCCACGTAATTCAAAACAGAGTTGACGGTCACGTATATTAAAATGGAAATAATCATCTAAGGAAATTTTTGGACAAGTATGTCGACCACACATTTTTTTAAATTCTGACAAAACATCAGTTGTAGAGCATGGACAGTATGGGTGAGATGGCGGTTCAGAAGAACGGTCTGACCAAAGTGGCGGTTGTAGGACAAGGGAGGTCTTTAATGCGAACTTCGTAGCGGATCGGGGCAGTGGCCCATTAATGGAAGAAAATTCGAAAACTTGACGGAGGGAAGGAATTTTCTGGTTTTTTTTGGTGAGTTCTCTCAGGTGGGGCATTAATTGCCTGGAGGGCTGAGACCTCGATAAAAACTCAAAAATTGTAAGGGAAAGGGATGGCGAGTTTGAGATTGGTTGGGGAAGAACTATGCCTGGAAAGGATATTGTAAGACTATGTCAAGTAATTTACAAAAATTAATTTGAAGTATTGTTTGTGTGAATCTCGGCTTGCCATCACATGAGGACCAAACCATAGTGAGGGTTATCCTCTAGGGCCCATAACACCTAGAGGGGAATACTCATTATCCCTAACCTTCACACACTATAACTTTAATGATCTAGTTGACTTGTTTATACTTAGTGTGGAAGTGATTAAAGTATTTATGCCTTAGTGCCTAACTGGTAATTTCCTTTTTCCCAAAAGCAATTAGCGCTATGTCAATTCCTTGACCTTGGTATTCATCACACAATACGATCGTAACTCATAGAGATTTATCCCATACCAAACCCTATGGCTATTCTTGGTAAAGTTCAATGAGTATGGTATTTATCACAATGCTCTTCAGGAACAATCTGGAAAAAGTGTCCCATACCA
The DNA here is from genome assembly GCA_028583015.1 of Wollemia nobilis. Taxonomy (NCBI): domain Eukaryota; kingdom Viridiplantae; phylum Streptophyta; class Pinopsida; order Araucariales; family Araucariaceae; genus Wollemia; species Wollemia nobilis. The sequence continues at coordinate 3,730 of JAQPPZ010009781.1, read as the reverse complement.
CCTTTTTTTTTGACCTAGACAAGTTTTTATTGACCAATTCCATCAATCGATAGCTGCCCTAAACTAATTGTGTGCCTACTTGCACCCCAATATTCTTGGATGAATATCTAAATTAATCTTGGGTTAAGTTTTTCTTAGAGACTCAATACTTCATTTAATATCCATTTTTCCTAAACAAGCATTTACGTTAACTTGATGATGTAAATTCACTGCAGGAGACCAACAATGGACCTTAAGGGTAAAATTGCAAGACAATACATCATACAAAATACACCAATAAAATAAACCTACAAATTCTTCCTTTCATTACCTGAATTCACATCCCCCTTACAATAGAGTCTCCCACTCCTTATACTCCCCAAAAAGAAAAACCCTAGCCTATGCTACCCCCTTACTATTTTTAGTCACTTTCTATTTTTAGCAACTCACTTGCTATTTTTAGTAATCCTAAAAAAAATCTTGGATGGCATACAAAATGGAATCATGCACTCGTTATTCAATAATACCCACTACTCCAAGATAGCAACCCCACTCTAGTTCTACACTAATAGTTATGATAACTTTTTAGTTGTGAAAACTGAAAATTACATTAAAAGCTAATTTTGGGTCTCCTAGCGGTGTTTTTGGCTTGAAAACATAAAGGGCATTTTTTTAAGTTCTTCATGCAATTCTGCACATTCTAAAAAAATAACAAGGTAAAATGAAAACTCGGAGAAAAATTTATGGCCCTAGCAAGGTGCATTATTCTCCTCTGGTTGAAAATGAACTCAACTCGTCCGTGGGTCTAGGTGGATTGGTAAGTTGGGGCGCTTACCGAGAGGAGACCTAGGTTCAAATACCATGGGCTTGCCCATGCACAGAAAGTAGCCCAGATTCGATTCCTCTGAGTGGTGTTCCAGATTGATGACGATGGTGCAACCCCTGTGTGTCCGGCGGTCCCCATCTCACACCAGGTTACCATGTACCAAGACGGTGGAAGTCCTGGGAGCTTTTGTAGATAGTTTGAACCCTATCAGTTGTGCTGGTAGTTACTAAAAATTGTGATTGTACCATTGCTTCTATATATAAAAAAATAAAATGAACTCAACTCCTGCGAGTTCTGCTATTCAAACTCCTGCAATTGTTGACCAATGACTTCAGTGGTGGTGGCCAAGAATTAGGATGATCTGTATCATCTTCTAGTAAAAAAAAAATTCTCCAACATAATAGATCAATCTTCAGAGCATACAAACTAACATCAATTTTTTTTGCATCTCCAAAAAAATCTGCAATAGTAGAAGAAATTGTAATGGTAACAAGATTTTCAATAAGCAAAATAACTGCAATACCACCAACATCACCAACATTAATTGTGATGTCATCAAGAACTGTAATAAGATCTACTTTTTCCAAATCTGTAGTAAATAAAACTTTAATCAGATCTATTGCCTCAATGGTTGCAACAACAATATCATAAACATATATAACATCCTTAAAATTGACACCTATATTCTCTTCTGTCAAATCTCTAACTTCTTTAAAAACTCATTGCTTCAATAGTAGAAGTATGGCCCAATGGAAGGACGTTGGGCTTCATGTTCATAGATCCTAGTTCGATTCCAAGAACTACTTCCAAATTTTCTCTAGAAATTTCTTCTTCCATAAGAAATTTTTTTTCTTCTGTAATTTATTTTGTTGTCATTTCTTCTGTAGCTATTTATTCCACAAGAGGAATTTTTTTTGCAATAAATTCTTCCAGAGGAAGAATTTCTTCTTCCCCATCGATTTTTTCTTGTAGATCTATAGTACCCTTATATGTTACCTTCTTTGCTACCAAAATATAACAAAACCTTATTTCTTGTGCCTATGTGACAAACTCCTTTCCAGTCAGCAAACTCTCACCCTACCCTTCTTCCTTAAGAGGTAATAGTACTACCTTTACACCATCCTTCCAGAAGGTGTAAGTATTTCGACCTCCATCATGGATGACCTTCCTATCATACTATCAAGGCCTCCCCAATAGTATGTGACAGGTATCCATAGGAATGACGTCACACCACACTTCATCTTTATAAGTATTCCTAATAGAGAGTTTTACTAAACATATCTTATCAATAGTAACCTCATTCCATTTCTTGATCCATGAAATACGATAGGGGTATGGGTGCTTCTCACATTTTAGATTCATTTTATCTACCGTTACATTAAATACCATATTATCACAACTACCACCATCAATGATTACTTTGCATACCTTTCCTGCTGATGTGCATCTTGTACGAAAGATATTTGTACGCAGCCAGGACTCACCACCCTCATCGCTTGCATTTTTGACTTCCTTGGAGAAATCAACATTCTCTTTATCATGATATTCTCACACGTTTCTGCAGCAACTTTTGTCTCAGTTTCATCCTCTTCCTCAACCAGGTTGACTCTATTATGTCCTCCCTAATTTCTCTCTTCCACATCAAAGTGGGTGCACTCAAATGCTCTATGATCTTACTCACCGCATCTAAAATAGGTATATGGCTTCCATGATCCATTCCCACTTCGACCTCCCCCATTACCTCAATCTCCCCTATTTCATATTCCTCTTTGGTAGGTACCATGACCTTGCTTTGTCTCTTTCTGTTTCTTTGTATTTGAGGGTTCTCCATTTGATGAGCTAGATCCACCACACCTTTGATTTGGAGAATATACCAATATCTTCTTCCCTCTTCTGTAATTACTCCTCTTATACTTTTATTTGGCCCTCAAGGCCATATGATACACATCTTCTACAATAAGGGTATGATGCATACTCAACTCATATTGAATAACATAACTTAGGCCATTTACATACCTCACAGCCCTTTGCTCTTCGATCTCATTATGCTCCATAGGAATAGATAGCTTGTAGAACTCATTGGTTTAGTCCTCGATGCTTTGGTCCTTCTATCGGAGGTTCTAAAATCTATGAAATAAATTTTGGGAATAGTCTACAGGCACAAACTTTTCTTGCAACTTCTTCTTCATATTATCCCAAGCCTTGATATTTTCTTTTCCTTTCCTCTATCATTCTATCTGTAGATTATCCCACCAAATTAAAGCATACCCTTTCAAATTTGTGTATGTTATTTTCACCTTCTTTTCCTCAGCTAGATTACTCCATTAAAAATATTTCTCCATAATATTTACCCAATCGATTAGCTCCTCTTGTTTTAACCCATTCTCTAGTTACTAATAGTTATGATAACTTTTTAGTTGTGAAAACTGAAAATTACATTAAAAGCTAATTTTGGGTCTCCTAGTGGTGTTTTTGGCTTGAAAACATAAAGGGCATTTTTTTAAGTTCTTCATGCAATTCTGCACATTCTAAAAAAATAACAGGGTAAAATGAAAACTCGAAGAAAAATTTATGGCCCTAGCAAGGTGCATTATTCTCCTCTGGTTGAAAATGAACTCAACTCGTCTGTGGGTCTAGGTGGATTGGTAAGTTGGGGTGCTTACCGAGAGGAGACCTAGGTTCAAATACCATGGGCTTGCCCATGCACAGACAGTAGCCTAGATCCGATTCCTCTAAGTGGTGCACCTGATTGATGACGATGGTGCAACCCCTGTGTGTCCGGCGGTCCCCATCTCACGCCAGGTTACCATGTACCAAGACGGTGGAAGTCCTGGGAGATTTCGTAGATAGTTTGAACCCTATTAGTTGTGCTGGTAGTTACTAAAAATTGTGATTGTACCATTGCTTCTATATATAAAAAAAATA